>JAATLQ010031521.1:0-11357 GCA_013421005.1 Heliconius erato x Heliconius himera
TTCTAACCACTAGACACATCACGAGCCAAGGCATTAAATATTAAATAATATTTTAAAAGGTGTTTGGGATATCAGTTACAACTAGTATAGAATAGCGCCGCTATTTCGGGAATATTAAGTAAATAAGACTAGATGAAAACACGCGCCAGCGAGTCCAGCCAAGTTAAAAAACTGGAAACGTGCAATGTATATTTTCCACGAACGATTTCAAGCAAAGGCCCAAAAAGCCTTAAAAATAAATGTATACGTATGAAATTTAGCGCATTTATTTAAATCTCTAACCTTGTGATGTAAATAAAATTTTACCAATTTAACTTAATCGGTTATTGAAATATTAACGTTTAAAAATGTTTATTTTTGTAACTGACTCATTCATTAAAGATATAACCCACTCCAGAAATTTGATATGTGGTACCTAGAGAGATTGAGTTAATTCCGAGTGACCACAGAACTCGGCATCCATATAGATCTCCAGTTATTTTTTAAGGTGGAGTCGAGAATGATGCGTTACTTTACATTTAACTTGGCTGTCATTTCACATTTATGTTTTTCATGGAATTATATTTAAGGGATCTATTAACTGATTAGGACATTTTATATGCAATTTTTTATTATGTTTTTTAGCTTCCGCTGTATCTCTCATATAACAGGTTAAGCTGGAGGAACCTAGTGTTAAAATACTCCCCACGCACCGCTCAATTTTCGAGTATTGAGAGTCGGAACAAAGCGCCGCACTTTTTTTGTTACCAAAGCGAGGAAATTAATGTCATTAATTCCTACGTTGCGTTTACAATCCGACGGTGACATGGCGCCACTCCATTCTCCTTTTATGAATATAAATAATTTCGCCGAAATCTTTTATACGACTTATGCTGCTTATGATACATATTATATAATTTGCATAACACACAATTTGTGTGATTCTTTAATCAATAAAATCTTTACCAGGAACTCTGTATAATTGAAAGAGGTCCCAACTGTTAATAAACTATTAGGCTTGTTTATTTTCTTTTTAGTTTTATGCAGTCGGGGGTTTTTGTTTTTACAAATATTTTTTTTTACATCGACAGTCACTTGATAAAAAATTAAATTCCTTGGAAAACCTTTTTAAAAACAAGCTTTTTATATGTATTTACAATGGTGTATAGTATTTCACAAATCAAGCCATTTCATTCGATACCCATCTTTTATTGCGGCGACAATTTTGAATTAACAACAATATTGGTTATATGATATTTCATTGTCATCAGAACTGGAGTCCTACTCCAAAATCCAACTCACCCGGACACTGGGACAAATTGAGCATATAATATATACATATGTGTAAATACACGGCAAGTTGGAGAAAATCTTGTGGACACAATACGTATAAATTGGGTGAAATAACAATATACTATTCAGAGAGGGATGTTAGTTTTATCATTCAATGTTAATTTAACATTAACTACAGGTGGCCCCTGTAGTATTTACATATGATAATAAATGGTGTCGATGTTAATATGAGAGCTAGTTAATTTATATAGCGTCGTCGACGTCGTCGACGGTTGTGGGTTTGATCCCATTTGGGGAAACGAATTTATTTCGCTCGCTTGAACTACATAATTATTAATTTACTGATATGCATTACCTACTTTTTCTAATAATAATATCGTTTCTCCTCCAAGTTCCGTAGTTTCATAACAATGTAGTCAGTAATACAAAATAATAGACAAAATAGTCGAGCTATGAAGATTAGAAAGTCTAAGTTAAATCACATTTTTGTATCTAAAGTCTATAACTACGACATCATATTATATGCATTCCATTTGTATAATAAAGAAAAAGCTTTAATATAATATTTCCCCGACGAGTCATATATCTCCGCGCGTCGTCGTCGCTCACACTCTGGACGAGCCACGTGTGCGTGGCGTTTACTATAATATAGGGAGTTTTGATATCCACATTACTAGTGTAATGTTAATAATACATAACTTTGTTCTTATTTATTACTGGAATATATGGAAATAGAATGTATGTTCATGAATCAATAAAGAATTTTCAAATTGTCTGCTACAGTCTTGTCATAATCTGTTCAAGCGTTTCACAGCTTAGAAAAGAAATAATGAGAATAAGTTAGGGGATGTTGAAACAAAAGAAGAAAGTATAATAATAGAGCCGCTGTGAAAATTAATCAGTTTACGAAATTTATGAGAACTAAACATAATGTCAAGAATTCTATATCTACGTGTAGTTAATTGTTTTATATATTTAGTATGTTAAGACACTCCTTTCCCCGCGCTCCGACTAACTTTTAATTTCTTTACTTGTATATAACCGGGACAGCCACACGAGCCAGCACTTGTACAGACGAGGTCGCACTTAAACGATAGCGGGAAATTTAATAAAACGAATTTTCATTTGATCGTGTCCACGAAGTTCGCCGCCACAAAGGCAATTTTTTCAACTTCACGCTTATAAGCCGACGTCGCTCCTCGTTTGACGAAACTGGGGAGAAATGTTTTCATATATATGGATATTCTTCTAAGATTTATATATTTAGATCTCCCACATAATGTATAAGAAAATAATTGATTTTAGGGTGTGTCGTGGCGCAAGAATATAAGCATGCGACTGTAGCGTGACAGTTGTGGGTTCTATCAAAATTAGAACTGTACGTGGGGAACGCAGTGTTTCAACACTAAGATTCCTCTGCCTAAATAATAAGCGCTCATGAGGTAAAAAGGAAAACTCTGAACTAGAATCTCTAGAAAGATTGCCATATTTTTATGTACGCTAAAGATAGTCATGCGTAGTTTTGACGCATATCTTTTATTTGACCATACATCGGGACATATTAATTATATTGAATAAAATATCCGTTATTATATATTACACATATGTACCAATATTAAAAGTACATATAATTAATTAAAATTTATTTATTATATAGAGAAAAAGAACAAAACTTGAACCTCTTCTACAAATAAAGAAAAACTTGTGGATGTTACTTTTTTATCCATAATTGTTTTTTTTAAAATAATTATAATTTTGTGTCACGAAAAAAATATTAGAATATATTACATATTTATATCATAAACATAAAAATCAGCCAGAATCAGCTTTATCAATTATCAATGTTATGCTCTCCGCAAATGACTTTTTTACATATTTTGCATCTTGTATTTAACTTTCGCTCTATTTTATGACGGCAATAAATAAAATGATTATGTTCTCGCTACTGTCTTGTATTTGCTATTTGTTAGCTAAATCTTGTCATCTGATTAAGTACAGAATATTAAAGGTCTATATATTATGGACATTTCTTTCATGTTAACTACAACACTACTGCAGACGGAACCCTTTACTAAGGCACTCTTTTCTTGGAAAGGTTACAATTTTTGAGACACTTCGTGTTGAGTATGGAAGCTTAAGGCAGCCGTTTGTCTTTTTACCAGAGCACTGACAATTATTTAGAACCCTAGAGTGGGAATCGAATCCACGACTGTCACGTTTACAGGCAGATGTATTTATCAGTAAATAATAACAAGTAGATATAATTTCATACTATAAGTTGCTGCTCAAGGAACCACTATATCATTCAACACCCGTACAGAGGGGACGCGGCAAATGATCGTAAACAATGATTTAATAGACACAAATGTACATAAATACGTGTTTACCGCTAAACTGTGACATCTTGCAGTCTCCACCGCCTCGTATAAATGCCATTTTGAACTTGAAATCTTGCCAAAAGAGACATCGCCGGAAGAAAAAATGAGTAAGATCTGTGAAAAACGTTTTATAGCTCCAGTGGGAGTGTACAAGTGTACTATATATTATGCTATACTGTTTGTCCCTGCTTTGTCCGCGCGTTTTAATTGGAAATAATTAATATGATTTCTGTATATACGAGTTTATGATATATTCTAATTTTCAGGAACTGCTGGTTTAAATTTAAAAAATATTAATGTTACATAGTCCATTTATTGAAGAAAAATTTATCACGTTAACCGTTTCGATGTGACCCACTGCACCCGCGGTCAGAGTTACCTTGAGCACTAAGAGTGTATCGCGTGTTACACAGACCACGTGGGTAAGCGGGAACTTTCTTTTACGCAGAATTTAGTACATATGCCATTAATCTTCTTAAAAAAATCACCTTCAGGCTATATTCCGTATACAGTCTACTGTATGTGGAATACAGCGTGAAGGTGATTTTTTTCTTACTCTAGTAAGAAGAAGGAACCTAGAGTTAAGACACTCCATTCCCCACGTTCCGCCCCAATGTGGAGGCATTGCATGTTGAGTGGCCTAACTAAACACCGTGCTTTGCCTCTACACCCGAGTGAAGGAATAAAAACTTTCTTAATTTACTTATTAAATCAGCTTCGCGCTGTATCCCGCTCACAGCAGAGTAGGCAGAGGGTACCTAGTGTTAAGACACTCCGTACACCACGTCCTGCCGAATTCTGGAGACATTGCGTGTTTAGTGGCAGAACTTAACGCCGTTCTTAGCCTCGAAACCAGGGCGAAGAAATGGAAATGTGGGGGGATCGAACCCACAACCAGTCAGTTTTACAGTCACACTTCGTGCCGCTGCGCCACGACTGGCCTCACTTATTGGCTTTACTTATTACTGTATAAATAAATATTTGTCTGAAGACCAATTAATTAATATTAATCAGCACAAGTCTCAGAGAGAGCCTCAGTTCCTCAGTCAATTTGAATAATTATGGAAATGTAAATAATATTATTTGCGACAAGTTTTCACAGTTTACTGCTTTCGTGATTTTAAAAGGAAAAATACGTTAAAATTACATTAAATATACCGTAGACAACGAAGCAGCTCAATTTATTTTTACATTTCGCTGTATCCCACATGTAGCAGAGATATAATATCTAATTTTAAGACAATCCGTTCCCAACTCTCCCTCCAGTTTTCCGGTTCCGCCTAAGATATTACGTGTTGAGTGGCTAACTTCTTACTGTATCTTCTTACTGTATCTTGTTACTATAACTCATATCACCTGTGGAAATCGAAACCAAGACCATTATGCTTACAGTCAGGTGCCACTGCGCCTCGACGGCCTCACAAATTTATTTTAAGTCTACAGTTTTGTTATTAGCATCCTGAATTCTAAAACTCGTACAAAATCACAGGTACAAGCTGTTTACAAAATAATGTAGGTCCTATAAATAGCACTATAAACCCGCACTAGTAGGTCCACAATATTTCTCCGTCGGGACATAAAAGACTTACTTATGAGTTGCCTTGTCCCTGTGGCTAGTTCAAATATGGTCGTAATTTTATAAATACCTTGTATATTCATTTAATATCAATGTAAATGTTATCATAAGTGTTGTATCTAACTTTTTGTCACGTTTTGATTAGGGCTTTGAAGTTGGTTCGTACTCAAGTTCGGGCTATGTGGTAGTCAGTCAATAAAAACTAATATTGTTTGTGTGTATTGTTGCAGGTAAATTTCATGTAAAGTAAGTATCTGTTATTTTTTTAAATAGTTGGTATTTGACTAAATGCGATAGTCGTGTCACAGTCCACAATGTCAGTTCATCATGCAAAACGTTCTTCTTACATACATCATACAAATACGCAAAAAAAAACAGGGAGAGACCTCAGTTGACCTTATTACTCCACAGTATCTGCCATATAGGAGGAAGGTCACGTGAGCAGCATGAGGAAGTCCCGAAAAGCATGAAAGTACGGGTTAAAGACAGTGGACGAGACGAAAGAGGTATCCAGAGACGGTAGCGTTTGGCGCTTGGTTCCATAAAGTTAAAAGAAACAAAAACAAACACAAAAATATTCACTTTATTGGAATCAGACATAATAGTCCTATCTCAGTACATTCACGACTGACAGGCGTCAGCGACTTAACCCACATCGTTCCTACTGAATCGACGTGGATCGTCGAAAGCTCCATACAAATAGTATATAGATATGAGAGAATGATTTATTATTGTAACTGACAACATGAGAAAGCTGCATTACATTAATCATGAAAGACAGTCGAGTAAATAATAACAAAAATCATACATTAAAAGAATAGAAAATTTATAATTGTATGTTGACCTCAATTAATACCTTTTGTAGTACAGTCACGTGGCCAGTGGTGGCGCAGTGGCACGAGGTGTGACTGTAAAACCGACTGGTTGTGGGTTCGATCCCCACTCGAGGAGATGAAATATTTATATTTTAAATTTATATTTCCATTTCTTCGCTCTGTTGTCGAGGTTAAGCGCAGCGTTGAGTTCTGCCACTCAACACGCAATGCCTCCAGAAATCGGCAGAAAGTGGGGAACGGAGTGTCTTAACACTAGGTTCCCTCTGCCTACCCTGCTGTGTGCGGGATACAGCGTGAAGCTGATTTTTGATTTTTGTAGTATAGTCTATATACCTATTTGATGTCTACACCTCTGAGAGAATAATATTGTAAGTATGTACCTAAGTAACCTATATATAGCTGGGTAAGCCGAGGTCACCTAGTGACAAGACTCCGTTACTTACTTTTCACCCAATTGCTTTGCTTGAGAAGAAGAAGAAGAAGTGAACGCCGAGCTTTGTCCCCAGAACGAAAAAAACGGTATTTTTTACAATACATCTTAAAGTCCACATAAATAAAGTTGCAGGCGACGACTACTTTAAAAGTATAAAAAAAATACCTCTATGATACTCACAGAAGCACCTCGTCTATCTCGCCTCTTGCCTCGTCGTCTATATTTTATATTCTTAACAAATACACGAATAATACCATTTTTTTCTTAGTAACTAAGTGTACGTTGAAATAAAATTTAAACTTATAAGTTAATACAAATGTATTTTTTATAAACAAACTAAAAAAATGTTTTCCTTCTGCGTCACAATTTAAATATTTGACAGAGCATTTGATAGACAACAGATTGAATAATTATGCGTAATTTTTAATTATGTAAAACTACTTTATATTTTTAGTAGATACTGTTAAGATACAATGTATCACTACATTTATACATACATCTTTACAATTTCTATATAAATCATATATAACTTCAGCAAGTATTAGCAATTAGTCCTCTCACAAGCCGCCGCGCCGCGTCGCCAGCCAGTACCGCCCCCGCGGGGTCTCTAACTTGTTATTAACTGAATTAATCAACTCTCGTTATTATTTTTCCTAAAAACGCGTCGCTAAAGAGTTGTCAAAATCACGTTTTTTTTAAATTTTCAGAAACAGACAATGTTCAGTTCACATCATGAAGAAATAAAATACTAAGTCTGGCCATAAATACTGTGACAATTTAAAAATAAACAAAATATTACTACAGAATTTGAAATCTGTCATTTTTATACAATTATTAAGTTTATTTTTTTATTTTTGCAACAATATATTGTAAAATATTTTGTGATATTAAAATGGAGTGGGGTGATAGAGGGCCTCGATTGTATTACACAAAGTAGTTATGGAACCAAATACTATTTTTTAACGTTCCTCTCATCCATACGCTTGGTATTAGTTGGAGTAATGTTTGCAAAACGGGCTATTGATAGGTACAATGAAACCTCGTTTGTTTGACACATAAAGAGATCTGGCCGCTCACGTAATCTTCGTAAGAAAAAGGCGATCAAAGCAGTAAGGGAAAGAATTCAAAGAAGTCCTGTCTGAAAGCAAAAGATTTTATTTCGTTAGATTAAATAGCACACAGAACCATAATGTCGCGTAAAATAAAAGTTAACTTAGGACTTGAAGCATTATAAGAGTCTAGTGTAATCATTTATTAACTAATGGTCCTGTACGCCTCGTACGCTGCTATTTTTTCAAAGGAATATAATCAATATTAAGGATTAATCCTTAATATTGATCGTATTCCTTTGAAAAAATAGTTGATACATCTACGATTTACCGTTTGTTGAGTGATATATACGACTCAGCTATTGTACAACAAGCGTTTACTTGAATCACTTCTTGATCTAATTATTTTCTCAACGCTGATAAATTATCTCGTTTTAATCCTAAATTCTTAATACTAGTTGTGCTGTGTTGAAGCGGAACATCTCAAAGGGCAACTTCATTTTATATCAGACTTTCCGTAAAACTTTAGACCTCACAAAGTAAGCAGAGAGGAGCTTATGAACAATATGTAATTTGATGTAATCTGAAATTTGACGTAAAATGTTCTAAAACAAGAAAAAGCTTTGCAAATTCTTTAATGATTTTTTTCAACTTTTCGCTCTTCTAGTACTACACGGGTCTACGCGGTGATCACTTATCGTTAGGTGACCTGAACACTCTCTTGCCTTCTTTTTTATATATTTTATAAAATAAAAGTTATGCAAACAGAACCTAATATTAAAACGATCCGCTGTCCACATTTTGTCCAAATGTGAACACTTCGTGTTGAGAGGCGCAACTCAACTCCGCGCTTCTTATCAACGTAGAGAAATATACTCTTAGAGGAGATCAAGCACAGATCAAGAGGGAACCGTCGTGTCTGTTGTTATGTGATTACCATTGCCTCTCTCTTATATAGTCAACTTTTATTATTATTACAACTCTCATATACTTCGCGGGCAGTGATAGCTATTAAATATATATCTCTATTCTGTACTGTCTTGGACAAAGCAGATGCTCCGTGCTACTTGGCAGAATCTAAAGCTGCACTTTATTCAGAGTGTTATTGTCTTCACCATTTTTAATGAAACCACAGTTTTAACTACTCTATAAAACCTTATACAATTAAAAATATTTTTATTTATTGTTTGTGGTCACAGCCGATTTATTTTTAGTTTTTCTACGTTGCTGCTTCTTGTGTTCTGGGAATACATGTATGTACATATGATCATTTCAATGCTCAAGACAATTGGTGTGCTGATAACGTAGCAACTTTAGGTTTTACGTTTTTCACGCTTATTCCCGCATTTCAATTATATAAGTCACCCTTGAAATTGATATAGAACCATGAGAGGGCGAGTCTGGTGGTAATCTTCATACATAAAATCGCTTAGAATTTATAAATCGTAAATGTATACATTTTTAAAACTTTTGTCAAAAATCCGTGATCACGTGCAACTTCTCTATATTCATGATTTAACTCAAACGTGGAATGACCTTATAAATGTAACTTATTGAACTATCCTCCTCCTTTCCAATTGTACGACATCACGGCGAAAGCACAAAAGGCAGGACAGTAGAATATTTTAAGCTTTTACAGAGTTATACTTTATAAACTCGTGCAAAAGCTCTGTAATGTAATCACTTTGGCTGTATCGTTCGTGAAAAGGAAGCGCAGCGTTGAGTTCTGCCATTCAACACACAATGCCTTGCGGTATACAGCATGAAGCTGATTTATTTATACCTTTCTTTATTATGTTATTTATGTTTGCTTAGCAGCCGTACTTAATAGTAATAGGTAATTTCAGTTTCCATTCATTTATAAATATTTGGAGATAGATTGCTTACAAAAAACGACAGAAAATATTTTCCATGCTCTTAAAAGATTTTCGTGGGTTGTATTTGAACCTATAGGACATATACCGGTGGTACAACCTTTAGGTAGATACCAAGTTACAATAGCTTTATACTTAAGCACATGGGATACGATGTTATTCAGCTTAATTCTTAAATTAAATTGAACGATGTCAACAACACAATGCTTGGTACAATAACTTAATATTCACTGTAAACGTTGTACCCACTGTAGGTATATGTACCTACTCGTCCCCGTCCGCGGCTACCTTTGTAAGTAATTCTATTATGAGACCGTTCAGAACTTCGCGCATATATTAGTTCTATAAATGTTTGTGTATAATGGGAAAGGGCTCACGAGTACGGCCTATAAAAATATTTCACCGCCATAGGAGATATAATCGCAAAGTAAAACATTACATCTGTTGTTTCATAGTTACACGTTATCTTAATTAGTAGAGTGGGTCAATGGGAATAAATCAGAATGTCTTAAGTGACCGTGACTGATTCTTGATTTAGTTCTGCGTCCAGCGTTCCTGATTGGATGTTAGAGTAGTTTATTTTATTTTCCCGGGATTCCTACATCGTAATGTTAGCGAACAGAGAAGATAAGTCGTTTTCTTTCTACTTCCGGCATACATTAGATAGACTGAGAGAATAGAGATTGATATCAGAATATAATATAATTGACGTACAATAAAAATATAATTTAATTTTTATTTGCTAAAAATTAACCATGATTTAAATTACCTTTAACAACATTGTTTATTTGCCTTCATTTTTAGGTTCCTAAAAGATACAAACGGAATCCTTAAAGAATTATTGTCCGTCTGTAAAGTCTATAATCGCTAACTGGGTGTGGATTCAATTCCCTATATTCTCTTGATTGTTTTTCAGCGTCATGCTTTATGTCACATATAAAAGGGTAAACAGAAGGAGCCTAATGTTAAGACACTCCGCTCCCCACTTTACTCTGGATTCTGGAGACAGCGTATAGAGTGATGGAACTCAACGCCGCGACACCAGAGCGATAAAATGAAAATCCTAAATATTTAATTTCCTCCATTGGGAATCGAACCCATAAACACGTTGTGGGTTCGATTCCCAATCGCTTTTTTAGTCACATGCTACTGTGCCAGTTCGAATCCATAAACACGTTGTGGGTTCGATTCCCAATCGCTTTTTTAGTCACATGCCACTGTGCCACAACTGGCTTCTCTTGATAATTCTCTATATTCTCTTATGATATATTTAAATATATTGTTATTTTCTAATTCTTTGTCTGTCATAATAACACGAGCTCATTTAAAAAGGATTATTACAAAAGTTCCGACAACACGATTTGTTTCGTTAAAGTAACAAAAGTAAAGGAAATTTAAAAAGATGATAACAAAGCTCTGAAGAGCTGTGTTTATTGTTGATCTTTTGATTTAACAAATGCATGTCAAAAATAAAAATGTCCAAAAGCGCTTTAGAAAAACCAATAAACGAAATTAATTTTCTAAAAATAAATAACTTTTTGCGCTTAGAAGAATTTCTTGCTCAGGTTTATTATTGAAAAACTTATTAGGTTTATTATTAGAAAACTTATTAAACACATATAGAAGAGTAAGTAGAGGGAATCTGTTGTTAAGACACTCCCTTCTCGTGGCTTCGCCCAGTTCTCGAGACATTTCTTGCACCGTGCAAAGAAAGTCCAGCGAAGAAACGAAAATATTAAATATTTCATTCCTTCGAGTGAGAATCGAAGCTACAACCATCGCTTTTACAATCACAATCTTATGCCTCCATTTATGATTAATAAATCGTCCGCATCAGAGCTGTCACGTCGCGTCGTAGAACAGCAGGCGCTCACACGACTCGCTCTCGACGGATCTGATGTTATTTCATTTCTCGTTCACTATCAATGAGATCCCAACT
>JAATLQ010031522.1:0-11363 GCA_013421005.1 Heliconius erato x Heliconius himera
ATTTCAATAGAAACAAAATACCTACTACAAAGCTTAAACTACTTTTTAAACGGTTTTTCGCGCATAAGGCAGTTCGTTTTCTTAGAAGGAACTCATTGACACGTTGTATCTATCAAAGTGGGAAATTGAATTTTTATATATAAAATACATATAATAATAATCAATCGTGGCGCAGCGCCACGAGGTGTGACTGTAAAACCGACTGGTTGTGGGTTCGATCCCCACTCGAGGAGATGAAATATTTACTTAAATATATATTTGCATTTCTTCGCCCTGGTGTAATGCCTCCATGAATTCGGCAGAAAGTGGGGAACGGAGTGTCTTAACACTAGGTTCACTCTGTCTGCCCTGCTGTGTGCGGGATACAGCGTGAAGCTGATTAGATTTGATTTGATTTATTTGTGTGTAATTTTTAAAAGTGCAAAAACCTATAAATGTGCAAGCAAGCGCATACCCTCAACGTCACCGTCTGGACACAAGTTAATGGGCAGACCGTCGTTCGCTCGCATCTAATCTGAACATCGAAAAAAAAAATACGCAAATTGTTTTAAATGAGCAGGTAGGCCCACGCCCGGCTGACTGACCTACAGACGGCCAGTTATTACGAGAACAAAAAGGTTTTAGGGTTTCGCGGATAAATTTAAAATAATTGTGGTACTTATAAAACAATCACTTGCAAAATGTGTTTTCGATACAATCGTTAAAAATACATAAAAATCATATTCTCTTAAATCAATTTTAATGATTATATTTAAATTGTTCGTTTTTCAGATGAAACATAATGGCATAAAAAGCGGCCATGTGCTGTAATGATACGCCTGTCCTAAAATTTTGTACCGTATGAATATATATTTTATTAATATTTAAGGTAAATTGGATTTTGTATAGATTTAGCCAGAATTATATTACTAGCAGCCCGCTCGCGGTTTCGTCCGCTTGTATTACACAATTATTTATTTTCTCATCTGAATACCTTTCGTGATCTAATAACATTATCATTTTAAAGATATCTCTATATTGCTAGTTTCAAAAAAAAAGTTTCAGCTAATCCAATAAAACACTCTTTTTGTAGTAATATTGTCGCATGCAATTATTTATATCAAGATAACTTTCTTAATTATGAACCGATTATAATAAAACAAACACTAAATGTTAAGAGTTCGGAAAGTTCCAAAAAAGTGCTAAAACACAACAGTGAAAATTGCATTAAAATCGGCTAAGCTGTTTCTGAAATTCGTGTGAACAGAACAGAACGCACAGACAAATCGATAAACAGACAAAAATTTTAAAAAATCATTGTTTTTGATTTCGATAGTGGGTGTAAAACCCAAAAATATATATATACAAATTAATTCCTTCTTAAAAATAATAAATTTCAAAATCAAATTATAATTTTTACGAGTTATTTAAGTAACATACTTTTTTAGTGTTACAGGCTGAACCCTAAGCGGTGCAATTCGATGCGCGATTTTGTACAGATTTTTTTGCCGACCGTTTTTGCTGGGAACCTTAAACATATTCTTCAGGTGAACTAATTAGTCACGTCGGACCCTAATGGGGGTATAATAATTCATTGCTTTAACTTTTCAATGGCTGTCAAAGATCACCGACATCTTTATCTTGATCTATATCCAGATTTGCTTACGGAATACATCCTGTACTTAATTAGATATTAATATCACTTAATAGACGCGATATCCGGTAAGTACTTCCGGCTTTAGTTAGTTAACGATCTTAGTAACTAGCCTGACTACATCGGGTTTCAATCGGTATGTAGATTATGTTCTAGTTTTGATGTTATTAGTAAGGATTTAGGTTTAGATTTCGTATAATTTTTTTTTTATCAGCTTCACGCTGTATCCCGCGTGCACACGCACACGCTGTACACAGCAGGGTAGGCAGAGGGAACCTAGTGTTAAGACACTCCGTTCCCCACTAAAATTGTGTATATACATATATATGTGATATACTAAAGTCATTAGGTCTTACGTTACAAACTTAAATCACACGTCTGTGTCGCACTTGGTACTTTACCTACTCGTTATAGTTTCAGGTTCGATTATTAGAAAATAAATTGCTTATTGTTAGCAAGGTAACAATTACACTAAGATTAGAAAGATTTTTTTATGTTAACCTGAATTTCTAATGAAATTTATTTTAAGAATCATCATTGACAACATCTCAGTGTCTCTTGAGGAGATAACTTTATAAGCAATTAAAACGAAGCATAGAGAACGGATTTCAAACTCAACAAATATTGATATTTTTGTAAAATTAAGGGTAAATTCACTAATAAAATGTGAAACCGCAAACATATTATATATTTTTTTCTATTTTTGGAGGATTTTTTTTAAAATATTTCTTATATATTTCTTTGATCCCGACGACTGGCCTAGTCGTCGAGGTGTGCAGGGGCACAAAGTGTGACTGTAAACTCGACTGGTTGTGGGTTCGATCCCCACTCGAGGAAATGAAATATTTATTGAAATTTATATTTCCATTTCTTCGTTCTGATGTCGAGGCAAAAGCGCGGCTTTGACTGCCGCCACTCAATAGGCAATGCCTCCAGAATTCGGCGGAAAGTGAGGAATGGAGTGTCTTAACACTAGGTTCCCTCTGTCTTCCCTGCTGTGTGTGGGTGTGTGTATTTTTAAAAATAATGCTATCTTACCGGCTCTTTATCACCTTGTCCCTCCTTCCCGAGCCCTTCTCCTTTGGACCAGCCCATTTTCTCTAGCAATTTGAAACCTTTGTTCTCTTCAGTTATAAATCTGTTATAGCAAAACAAAATATTTTGTATTTGTAGCACAGGAAAAAGATAAAAGAATAAAATAACAAAAAATATATATCCAATTATCGAGGGAATTCCCGCTCAGGGAAATGACTTATTTTCACTTCCTATCTCTGATACAGCTCTGTTGGTATATCTGGAGACAAAGCACAAGCTTGAGTTCCTCTACTTAAAGTGAGAACAGAGAGAACGCAAGTGAATTAACACTAGGTTACCTCTACCGTGCTATACGTGAGATAAAGCTAACAAAAATATTATTATCTTTTAGAAGATATTCTTCTATTTTTAACAAAAAGCAATTCAGCTGAATTGCTTTTTGTCAATTAATACTCGGGTTACGTGTAGTGACATGATTAGACGATTTCTTGAGAAAGGTTACCCTTAAATATAGACATCATAAATCTTAATCACGTTGAAAAATTGTTATGGAGAAGTTTATTATATAATTTTGATCGTTATCCAAACATTAAGCAGCACGAACATCCAAAAAGTTTTGGATTTTTGCTGTACAAGGTTTATCCTTTATAAACTTTTAATTAAATTTGTCCCGAAATTAGCTCAAAATTTGGAATTAAATGAAAAACACAGTTTTTAGTCTTTTCATTGTTTTTTTTTAATAAAGCATATAGGGTTATTTATAGAATAAGATTATTTATAGAGGCCGGTCGTGGCGCAGCGACACGAGGTGTGACTGCAAAACCGACTGGTTGTGGGCTCGATCCCCACTCGAGGAGATGAAATATTTACTTAAATTTATATTTCCATTTCTTCGCTCTGGTGTCGAGGTTAAGCGCGGCGTTGAGTTCTGCCACTCAACGTAATGCCTCCAGAATTCGGCAGAAAGTGGGGAACGGAGTGTCTTAACACTAGGTTCCCTCTACCTACCCTCCTGTGTCCGGGATAAAGCGTGAAGCTAATTTAATTTTTAATTTTTATAGAATAACACATCGGACTCAAGGTCTCTATGACTATGTTAACACAAACGAACTCGTTTGTCGAAACCTGCCATGACTGATTTGCATAATTTCGTTGATGCAGTATTAAATCTATCTCTTTAGTGCACAGGCGGTTGTGGGCTTGTTAATGTTAACATAGATATGTGATTGCACATATCCTCGTAAAAAAAACCCTGTAAACAACTCCGCAATAAATCGCACAATCTAAACGGTCAATTCTGATAAACCACATATTGTCCATATCAATAGCACCCAATTTCGGCGAATTTCTGTGTTGTCATGTATCGATATCGAGCACGGGAGACTGTCCCGTAATTTTTCAATTAATGTTGACGAAGTTAAAACTCACTATTCCGACTTTGTTTGGTAAAAAAATGTAACTATTGCCAGCAAGCTTACATACATTATTTTGAAAAATTGGTCAATAATTAAAAAAAGCAGCGTATAACTATAGAAACATTATTTTATAGTTATACGCTGCTAAGGTAAAAACTAAACAAAAACTTACGTATTAATATCACTGCTCTGAGTTTTCTCAGCGTGGTGTGAAGACCCGACCTTCTCTCTTCTCGTCTGAGCTCTATCATTGTACGCGGTTTCCTCTATAGCCAGCGGTTTCGGTGCGTATTTGTTCTTTAAACGTGCCAATTCTAATTGATGTTGCTTTTGAACACTGCAGGTTCGTGTGTATGCCACTTTTTCTTTTTCTTGAGCTATTAAAAGAGGTTAAAATTATGTTTATGTTATATATCATACTATATTATAGATGGTGGAAGCGTCAGCGCTCATTTTACGGAAACAACATATAGGGTAAAATCTTTTGAAACCCATACCTAAAGAAATTAATCAAGATACCTTAACAGACTTAGGACTCACTTTTTTTCATTTCACGATGTTTATCCATACCTGTATTTCGTTTGACGCAGTTAGGCATAGATACCAATAACGTAAATACATACTACTATAAAAATACTACTAAAGGTTAAACAACTTTGAACTTTGCCGCCAATACCCACGACTCGATTTCGGAATGAGGCGTATGCGGCGGTTTCCCTTTGATAGGTTTATGTCTGCTTGCGTTGTTCTTGACAAACGGCGTTTTATATTACCACGATAATTTTAATATTTATTTTGTTTGAAAAAATCACTTTTTCATTTTGGGGAAAAAAAGTATTAGGCTTTTATACAGTAGTATAAAAACCTAATACGTTTTTAATGAATAGTAGGTGTCATTAAAAGTGGTGCTGAAAAAAACACTTTGTATACTAGCGAACCAAACGCGGCTTTGCTCGCATTAAATTATATTATATATCGTGGTTAATTTATGTATTTTTTTCACAAAAATTGGAGCCTATGTATTATTCTGATATAAAAACGATATTGCTGTAAATTTTCATCTTTATCCGTTGAGTAGATTTGTGTGAAAGTGGAAAAAACATCTATGCTGACAAATTATGTAAATACAGTGTATTTACATCATAGATACTCGTACATAGATTAAATAAATAAGAAATCCTTATTTTTGAGGCATATCGCATATTAATAATGATTGTACATCTTAATTGGTATTAATGATTTTTCAACATTTTTAAAGTGTTATTCCACACTTAGGAAAGAAAAATACTACCGACCTGATCGGTTTCCAGGATTTTGATACGTTTTCTAAATAAGTATTGGTATTAATGGTGTTTCGTTCCGGTCGAAACATGGTTCCGGAACACAAAACGCTAGATGACTGTCCCCGAACAGTTCCGAGTAGACGGACTTACCTGTTCCGGACAAGAATGAGTCATTGCGAGTTCCACGCCATTTTTGTTCCGATTATCTAGACACACGCGTTCTCTGTTCCTAAGCCGGTCTACTAATTCCAACATTTAAAATTTAGAAACTGTTAAGGTCTGAACGACGTTAACTCTCCAAATTATTGTTCGGTGTCGTAGTCCTTACCAACTTATAATATTTCATAATTTGCAAATTATCTTTGCAAATGTCACAAAAATTAAGAAGGCAAGGAGTTCTCTTACTTTCCATAATGAGGCCAGGTTCACAATGTCCACAGGTGTCGTTCCCGGCGTGGATGTGACACAGTAACTTTGTTTCGCCCAGTTGGACGGTACTGCCGTGGACTATCTGTAATATGAAAAACATCATAAACGGCGATTATACTTATGGTTCACTATGTTAGGTCACTAACAATAGGAACATTCTATTTTACTGTGTTTAAATTAGTGTCCACTATTCTACATTTAGTGTCCTACATGATGTAGTACATTGGTAGTGTGATTTAATTACACAACACTACTGGTGTACTTACACCGCCGCTGTAAAACTTTATTATTATTATTAATATAAAAGCGGCTTTTGATAACCTTGTATGGAATATATACATTTAAATTTCTCACTTAACTCAAAATGTCTATATTTTTATTTCACAAAAAAAAAATACAATAAAAGACTTATTCTACCATTTTATAGTGAGATCCTCCAAAATTAAAAAATACTTAAACCACTATTGGGGTTTAGCAATAACATACACTTTATAAAATACGTTTTTAAATATTAATTAAGAAATGGTATTATAACGTTACCTGCATTGGATTACTTTTTTCTTGATTTTCTGACATTCTAGCACCATTCAATATAGTTCCATTTTTGGATCCTAAATCAATTGCGACATAAACTCTTTGATCCAAATCATATTTAATTTCCAAGTGATTCTGCAAAATTATAAAGCCAATATAAATATATTAAAATACTATATATTCTAAAATATATCTTATATTTTTACATAGAATTATATTTCTATATATGTCTTTGTCAGTCTACTCCCTCTAAATAGCAGATTTTGATGAAATTCTATGGTTATATTTCAAAAGATTCCTTGATAGTTTAAAAATAGAATTGACCTTAGTAGATAGCCAAAATGTACAGTAATAGACAAATTTAATTATTAAAAATCAGGATAAATTAAATCATTATAAAAAAATAAAATCAAATATATTTATTTTGACACATCTAGGTGGACATACATTATGAATGTTAGATAGAAACCGTTTGAATTTATTTTAACATTACATATAAATCTCCGGAATCCAATGATTATTATAACAAAGAATGATCATTTGGCAATAGAGAATTGTATTTATTTAATATTTTAATATTTTTTAAAACTTTTATTTTTTCACTAAAGGAAAGAAAAATATTTCCATTTCTTCACTCTGGTGTCGAGGTAAACCACAGCATTGAATTCTGCCACTCAACACGCAATGCCTCCAAAATCCGGCAGAAAGTGGGGAACAGAGTGTCTTAACACTATGTTCCCTCTGCCTACCCTGCTGTGTGTGGGATACAGCGTGAAGCTGATGAGTTAATTTGATTAAATTTGAATTGAAAGGAAAATATTAAATAAGTAGTCAAAATAGCGCCTTTTGGAAATATTTTAAAAACAACAAATTGCTTAATTTGTTTATATACCCTTTAAAAATGTATATATGAAACAGAATAATATTATAGACACTTACTCTAGACACATTATGGTCTTTTACTATAATAGCATGATGGTCCCCTTCTCGTCCCAAAGTCCCGCCATCTTTAGTTATAAGATATAAAGTACCCACTTTCAATTTGGGCAAGTTGGTTTCTCGAACTATTATTCTCATGCATGGTGGGTGATGTTTAGCTACACATTCTGGAAATAAAGATTTTTAATTAATCAAATTTACTATACTATACTTTTAAATATTTAAATTATAAACGTATAAAAACAACATAAATAAGTTGTAACAACCGTATAAAAATTTCGACGTAGCATGATAAGAACGTATAGTTTAGTGATCAGAGCGCCTGCTCGGTTTCCAGGAGGCACGGGTTCGAGTCCCGCTACGTTATTTTTATATGTTTTCTAAATAAGTATTTTCTTTTCTAAGTGTGGAACAACACTTTAAAAAAATTTAAAAAATATTTCCTATACTATTTTAGTTAAAATATAAATATATGAGAGATAGTTATATTTTGTTATTTGTAAAATAATTAATTCACCCGAGCGGGAATCGAACACAAGACCATCGTGTTTACAGTTAGCCTATATTTTACAAATTGTATTTAATATTTCACAATTATTAACTTATTCAATAGACTAATTAGTAGTAGTAACTGCGACAATTGTCTAATCGTAACATAACAAAAGTATTTTACTTAAATTATATGTCCAATCTTTTAAGTGATCCAATTCCATATGCAACATTCAATGTGTTGTTTTGTTCCAGATGGCAAATGTAAGAATGTCCTACATTTTTTACCTATTATCATATCTTTGATATTATGTTAGTCTTAGTCAAAGCATAGTGTAAAGTGTCATTAACCAACAAACAATAACTTAAAAATGGATAGAAATCAACTTTTCTTTGCCCAATTTTGCCATATACTTTCATAATGTGACAAAATATTTAATTGAAGAACAAAATATAATAAAATATTATATTTTAATAATTGTCTTCATCAATTTATCAGTCGCTGTAAGTCAACTACACTCAAAGGACAGAATATTTTATAATACAATATAATATAAATAGTACAATGTGTATAGATAAGTTTCCAATAAATTATTTATTCTTATTGAAGTTTTTATATAAAACAAATATTGAACAGCAAAAGATCCTTTACCATCATCACTTTCTGTAGAAGTACTTTCATTATCTGCTTCACTACCAGTTTCACTACATTCTCCATCTTCTAACTCCTCTTGTATTGATGGTGTCTTTTCAGTGATTTCATCTTTCATATTTTCTATTGTTTCACTGACAGTCTCTGTATTATCATCCATTTTTGTAGAGTCTACAGTTTTTGTCAACTTCTTTGCTTCAGTTTTTCTTCTTTTAGGCTTGCTTTCATCTTCTTTTTCCTGTAATATAACATTTCAGATGTTTGTATTTGGTAGCAACTAGTAGCAATCTATTTACCTAAGGCAGTTGAGCCTCGGAGTGAAACCTGAGTGAATTGTTTCGTCAGGTTTTCAACATCATCTGTACGGGAGGCCTAGAAAAGAAAAAATGTACATAAATAATCTTATATGCCTCAACTATTTTTTTAATTTGTAACAATTATTTAAAATTTTATTTTTAGAACTTCAAAAAAAAAGAACTACCATTTCATTACTAAAGCTTGAAAAATATACCTTTTTATTTTTCTTTGCCTTTCTCCTTTCATGAGCCTTCAAAGATTCATGCTCTGCACTCTTTTCAGGATATGAATGAAAAACAAAAGTTTGTTTTTCATTTGAATAGTAGTAATAGCAACCAGTATCAGTGTGATAATATAAGCCAAGTTCCTACAACATAAAAAAAAATGTTACATTACTACAGTAGAACTTAGCATAATCTGGACCTAACCTGGTGTAATCTAGCCTTCCCTTTCATCCAACATACCTATCATTGGTAATTGTATATAAAATATTGAGAAATCTTCACTAATAAAATGCATGATTAGACAGATGACTTTATCATTATATTGATGGTATGACTTCATATCACCAATAGTGTGCTCAATACATATTGGTAATAATCGTGGGTCATATGCAGTGTTGCTAGATTTTTTCGTGGTGAAAAGTGGGAATTTTGGACATTTTAAGTTAAAAAGCGGGACTCTTTCGCCAAAAGTGGGATAAAGAATGAAAAAAAATAAAAAAATAATTTATAATTTATCAACTTTTTAATGTTTTGAATAAAGTTTCCAATAGTGATAGATATATAAATATAAAATGTTTATTTTTAATACAATATGTCACTAATTTTATAATGGTATGTCTTCAGAATAATTATATGTAACCTACAAATATGCTTATTAAATGTTAAAGTAATAAAAAAAGATTCTTCACAGAACATGAAGTAATCTGTCAAAGGAGGGACAATACCTGTCCAGATCAGGATATTTCATTTTTGGAAATCTGAAAATTGGGGCGTCCCACCCAAAATCGGGACATCTGGTATATGTATATAATGTCCTTCACAAACCCAAAAGCAAGCGCACAAAATGCTTATGAATAAAAACATGTGTAATTTGTCAGATTATGCAAATTCTTATTTAAACTCTGCACTAAACATTTGGCACTGCATCACCCTGAACAGCCTTTGTCAGATTACCGCATGGTTACTGCTTTATAATTTTAAAATCAAAATAAATTAAATAAATCATATTATTGAAGAGCAAGTTACTTACAGAATTATAGTAATAACCACTCTTATAATCATAGTACATTCCTGCCGACTCAACATACACCATGCCACTTTCTTGAAGAGTGCTCTGTGCTACTTCTTTAACTTGCTCAGCAATACTTTTCTCATTGTCACCATTGGCTTGCACATTCCATGATTTTGATGACAAATCTTCATTTTCTATTGATATTTCTTTTGAAGTAGCTGTACTCTTTATTTCCAAAGTTTGAGTGTAGGAATCTTTTTTATTTTGTATATCAGTTTCTACAGTACATACATTGTCCAACATGTTTTCATTAGTCTGTGTACATGAGGTTTTTTTTTTATTAAATCCCTACAAAACAAATGCTAGTTTAAAAAGTTAATATTACAAATAAGAACGATTTCTTAATTTTTTATATAATATGAGGAACTCATTACCATTTTTAAACGATGCTTTAAATTTTTTATTAATTCCTTTTTCTTTTTTATACTTTGCCTCATGTTTAGAACTAACTTTAATATATCGGGTCTGAATTTTAAGGATAACCGAATTTTTCTTAAATTAAACTTTTTTTGCTTCTTTTTATATTTTTTATAATTATTATCGTAATCAGACGTAGTTTCCATGTTTTTTTTTATTTCAAGTTCAGTGAAATATTCCTCTTTTTAAAGCTGGAAAATAATATTTGTTATTTTTCTTTAATGTCAATCACATAATTTGACAACTAACTTTGACAACTAATATATTAATTTTTCACAGAGAAACTAAAGATACCAAAATACATAAATATATTGTACGCTGGTACGGTTCCTTACCGGTACCGGTTTTTTATTGATATATAAACAATCCGATATTTTAATTAATATCGAATTGTTTTTCCTAATAACTATAAATCTATGGAGAATACCTTGACCATCCAGAATCGTCGAAATAGAAATAATATATTTTATATTGTGTAATACTTTTTATTTTTATAACAATTTTATTCTTTTTTAAACTTTTTCATTATTATCAGCTAATCATCATTTTTTTATTTATCTGCTGCTTAAATAAGGGTTATAACTGGAGATAATTATCTAAATATTTAATTCCTAAGAAAGTCCAGGTATTTTTAGATTGCCTTATTTTTATGTAAATATTTCATTTATTATCTATTAATTTAATATCTATTACAATTTTACAGTTTATATATAATTAGGAGACTACTGTACTGCAATATGTCAACTGTCAAATATAGCACTGCAATGTGTCAGCTGTCAGTGTCAACATTTTGCTCGCTCCTGTCATTTACTATAAGAGTTACTGATTTAAGCCAGAAGGCACATTTCCCGCGCAAACGTTAGTATAATAAGGCAGTTGTATTCGATGTGATTTGTTATTAGGTTGTTACTAGTTCATTGTTAACAAGTTATAAAGTAATTAAA
>JAATLQ010031523.1:0-11364 GCA_013421005.1 Heliconius erato x Heliconius himera
TAGCTTCACGCTGTATCCCGCACACAGCAGGGTAGGCAGAGGGAACCTAGTGCTAAGACACTCCGTTCCCCACTTTCTGCCGAATTCTGGAGGCATTGCGTGTTGAGTGGCAGAACTCAACGCCGCGCTTAACCTCGACACCAGAGCGAAGAAATGGAAATATAAATTTAAGTAAATATTTCATCTCCTCGAGTGGGGATCGAACCCACAACCAGTCGGTTTTGCAGTCACACCTCGTGACGACCGGCCTCCAATTTTTATAATAAAGTATTGTGAATAATTAAACTTACACACACACATATATATATATAGATATTTGTAACTCTCTCTATCGACTACATCTATCTCTCAACTCTCTCTCTCTCTCTCTCTCTCTCTCTATATATATATATATATATATATATATATATATATATATATATATATATATATATATATATATATATATATATATATATATATATATATATATATATATATATATATCTATATATAGAGAGAGAGAGAGAGAGAGTTACAAATATCATCAAAAGTTTTCATTTTCATTTTCTGATATCTGTTAAAGTTTTTCAATACACCAACTCGTGACGTATTAATTAAATTTCATAATATTTTCCTTTTATAAAGAAAATATTAATTTAAAATGTACATCTTTGCTTCCTTACAGGGCCTATATAACTATTTTATGTGTTCATTTTATACATATAAAAATGAAAATGAATATTTTTTATGAAATATTTTTGACGTAAAAAATTGAAAAAGTAAATCTATCTTCTGTTATGTATAAATATAATGTATGGGCTGACTTTACAACTTAAAATTAACATGACCACGCAAATTAAACTAGATATCAACTTTCCTCAACTATCAACTGAAAATTGGAATTTAATTCTATAACAATTTAGTTTTGTAATTTGTTTATATATTTCCCCATTTTACGAGTATATCTAGCCCCGTCAAATATTCTTACTTGTACGGACGTTGCCGCGTAAAATAATATTTACGTTAAGCTTAAAACCTATGGATTTAAATATAATCTTTTAAAAATGGTTAAATTCAATTAAAAGATAAATAATTTAAAATATAAAAAAAACAGTTTCACGCTTTATCCGACACACAGCAGAGTAGTCTGAGGGAACCTAGTGTTAAGACACTTCGTTCTGCACTTTGCGTCGAATTTTGGAGGCATCGCGTGTTGAGTGGCGGAACTCAACGCCACGCTTTCCTTGACATCAGAGCGATGAAACGGAAATATAAATTTAAAAATTAATTATTTTTTCGAGTGGGTATTTCGATCCCCACCATCCCCATTTCCCCAACCGACTGGTTGTGGGAACGTGACTACGTTTACAGTCGCATGCTGTGTTGTGCGGCTGCGCCATAACTGGTCTCAAAGTAAATAATTTGTTAGGCTTAAGTTAACATTATAGAAATAAAGTTATTACTTGGGAGTTTTACACGTTATTTCATTGTTTACATACTATATTTTTCCTACGAAAATTGCATTTAACACCAGGATAAAAACTTTCCTATAAGTTGCTTTAAGTTTTAAGCTATTACCGTGCCAAAATGCATATATTTCTATTCAGTAGTTATCAAATTTTAAAGTAATTGACTTTATCGGTTTTTTGTATTTTGTGAAACCCAACAAAGATGTACCTACAGACTAAGCTGTTACCATACTAAAATTCGTAATTCGAACAAACTAACAGACAGGCACAAATTCTGCTGAGTATTTTTTTGCTTCTATTATTGACATATTAACGAACCCAATATTTATTTTATATCTTTTATATATAGAATTGACTTTTCTATACTTTTATGATAATTATATAGAGTTATATATATAATCAACAATGTATTTCTATAAATTATTTACAATACAAGTTAACACAAAGTTAAACAGACAAACCGAATTCAACATTTAGTTTACAATATACATTGGCTTTGTTGTTTCGGTATTACAAAATCAGTCGCAGGAAATGAACATGACGGGAACTTCGTGTTCGGCCTTAACTTTGTTTGTTTAAATATTATTATATTATAATTATTATATACTGGCTTTTACCAGCTGACTCTTTTACCTGCCATAGAGATATTTAAAAAATAACGGACATCTAATACTTATCAGTTATCTGTGTGTTATAGGAATATGTCACCTCCCAGAAATGCGTATCCATGCGTATCCATATCTAAAACACGTGTGTGATCCCGACCTAGAATAGGATCATCCTGGTACTGGTGGTGTCGTAAGAGGTGACTAAAGTACGTGTGGTAGAGTCACGTCGCCAGCAATGGTAACACGCATGGGCAGACACGACCGCATCATTACCACCTCCGGCATTTAAAACCGGCGTGAAGTAGGGGCTTTATACCACTGCGCTTCGCATCAGGTAATGCCGGGCTCCGGCACCCAACCTGCCTTAAAGGCCGGCAACGCACCTGTAGCTCCTTTGGTGTTGCTCGGGGTCGTGGGCGGTGAACACTTACCATCAGGTGACCCGAACGCTCGTTTGCCTTGTCTTTTCCATAAAAAAAAATATGTATAACTAAACTGATTTTGTTGAACGAGTTCATTATGTTGTAATTTATGTGTTTTAAATTAAAAAAGTCGTATAAGATGCGTCTTCTACGACTTTTTCGTGACGTGCATGGAAGTCTAAATCATACTCAAATATTATGCAATTTCAACAATATCCCATCCATATTTATCGAACTGATCACCTCCTTCTATTTAAGTCGGCTAATAAAATAACCTTCAAAAAGCAAATTATGATAGAAATCAGTAACGAAATGACTTTTCCAAAGAATCACGTTATCCTCAAAGTAGGTATATATAATCGACGTTTTATTTTATTCCTATATCCTTGTTACTAGGATTTATGGCATTCTCAGCTTTCGGTAATAACTATATATCATTATAAGAGAAGATTGGCTCATTTTTTTTATAATAAGACGTCAATTTATTTTCTTATCAAAAATAATTGAGTAAAGTTGATTTGTAAATTTTTAATAGATTGAACGTTAACATTAAAGAGAACCAATAACCGTTGGGACTAAAATGGTTTTGTGTGGCGGCTATGAACCCGATGACGCTTAGTTGGACCCCCTACCAGGTGCTTCTTGGCCAAGGTTACCAGAAACGAGATGGAAACTGGATGCGAGATCCAGCGGACCAGGACCAGTCATCATGAAGTTTCTAGGAGACCTATATCCAACACAAGGCGTAAAAAGGCTACAAAGATTAATATTTATATTTAGTTTGTGTTAAAATTTGAAACTATGCTGCAGATATAAATTCAATATTCATTCTCCACAAATGAGCCGTGAGATCCATTTAACCTAGAGCTAGACATTCTGCGAGATGTTTTTAGAGTTGCAGGTATTATTACAGTTGCTTCATAATTTGTTTTTCATTTGTTTGTGTGTTTGTATATATATATATATATATATATATATATATATATATATATATATATATATATATATATATATATATATATATATATATATATATATATATATATAGTATCATATTAAAAATAGTGATAGACATACAATAGTAACGAGAAATAAATATAAGTATGTTATGCCAAGTTTTCGCCTCCAAAAAGTTAATAAATCTTTTATGAGTCTGAGTATACGTGTATATAATAAAAATCCGCATTGTATTCTAAGTTTACCAATACAGCAGTTTAAATTTTCTTGCTGGCTCTTCTCAGCAGAACAGCTGCCTTCCGAATCCGTGGTACCTTTTTTTTATATGTTCATTAGACGATTCAAAGTTCTTATAATAGTCTATTTGAATAATGAATTTTGAATTTAACTATAACTCATATTTTTTTATCGGGAACTAACTGTTTAATTATAATTTTTTTAACCTCACGTTTATCATATATAAATATATCATATATCAATAGATGATTGGCGTGGAACGAGAGCCCACCTTGCTGTAACAAAATTAATAAAAAAAGCAGTTTCGTCATTTTTCCTGCACAGTGAATTACTTTGAGAGAGCTTTGTCACTTACATTCCGCTCTCCATTTTCCGCCCAATTTTCGAGACATTAGTCAGCCGAGTGAGAGTATGAAAATAATATAAATATAATAATTTCTTTTACAACCGTCGCCCTTACAGTCAAATGCTGTTCCACTGCGCCTGCGCCATTCTCTATTTATAAAATAATTAGCGACCCACACGCGGCTTCGCCCGCTTAAGCTTCTTGTTATATTATAGCCAAATGATGTAAAATATTTATATTAATTAAAGCCATATAGGCTATAGGTATTCTGATGTATAAGCTACATTACTATAAATCCGTTCAGTAGTTTTTGCATGAAGAGTCTCACAAACTTTCACATTTATAATTAGAGTAGAATAGGATAGTTTTTTCTTCGGTAGACAAAACGATATAGAAAAATCCTCTCAAAACAATAAACTACTTGTTAGTAAAAAGCAGAAAACTCTCGACCAATAAAACTACAATAGAAATAAAGCAAATAAATTAAAAAATAAATAAGTATTTCAAATAGAAAATTTCGCTGAAAAAATCATTTGCTATAGTAAATATTGGGTCATCTCTCTTAATCAGTACCTCTTCGTCTTGCGCTCTCAAAATGTCGATCCATCATTTTAAGATTATAAGAAAATGGAATTGATTTATTATCTGTTTCATTAGAGAGTATGTTATTATATATTTAAAAAAATCAGGTTCCAATTTTGAATAAACATTTTAGCTTGTTTTTATAAGCTCTTATTTGACTTGCCGTATTAGTGTGTTAGTGTATGTGAAATTTTGCAAGCTTGTTTTGACTTACTTGCTGGGAAGTTGGAGATTTTGATCACGATTTCAGTTTGAAAGATAATGAATTTACATAATATAGTCAATATCGTTGGTAATCCGAAATGGCCGTTGCAACAAAATGGCGGGTTACAAATTTTGCACAACCCACCTAATATGGGTATCAAATGAAAAAGCTTGATTACAAATCAAGCCTTTTTATTTATTTATTTTTATAAATAAAAAAAAACACATAAAAACCTCGTTTTTAAAAAGATTTTTTAAATTTATATTTTATTTAAGCTTAATCTAGTATTAAGATACCCCTTTTCTTAATTTTCCGCCCGAATTCTAGATACTACATGTTGAGTAGCGGTACTCAACGTCGCATTTTGTCAATGAAAATCTGTAAATAAAAATAATTAATTCCCTCAAGCGGAAATCGAGAGCGTAACTCCGAGATAATAGCGTCTTGTATTTTAGATAATAGAAATTTGTCAGTCATACAAAAATAGATTAATATAAATTAGCCTTAAGGGATAAAGAAATATCGTGTTTATTTTTAAATTAGTAATAGGGTATTTATTGAAATTGATATTACAAACATTATTTGAATAATAAATATAAAGAAAAAAATAATATTGAGGCCAGTCGTGGCGCAGAGACACACGCGTGTGACTATAAACGCGACAGTTTGTGATTTCAAATCCCACTCGAAAAAATGAAATATTTAATATTTTCTTTAACGCCACATTTTGCTCAAAGAAAGAACAAAGGTTCTTTCTTTGAGCAAAATGCGGCGTTGAGTTTCGCCACTTAACACGAAATGCCTCCAAAATTCGGTGGAAAGTGGGGAGGCTTTTTGCTTACCCAGCTACGTGCAGGATGCAGCGTGAAGCTGAAAAAAATTATAAAGAATCAGCTTCACGCTGTATCCCGCACACAGCAGGGTAGGCAGAGGGAACCTAATATTAAGACACTCCGTTCCCCACTTTCTGCCGAATTCTGGAGGCATTGCATCTTGAGTGGCAGAACTCAACGCCGCGCCTAACCTCGACACCACAGGGAAGAAATGGAAATATAAATTTAAGTAAATATTTCATCTCCTCGAGTGGGGATCGAACCCACAACCGGTCGGTTTTACAGTCACACTTCGTACCGCTGCGCCACGACTGGCCTCAGAATTATAAAGAATTCGATAGAAATTGTCAGTTTGACACGAGCTTTTTATTAAAGCTCAACATTTCCATTTCAATGTAACAAGACCCCGTTGGATAATAAATCTGTAAACTGGAAGTTGAATCAGTTGATATCAATACTGGCGAACGGCCAATAGGCATTACGTTTTAATTTAAATTTGACAAATATTTTTTAACAAATAATATTTCGTATTATTTTATTTTTAGCCATATATTTAATTTTTACATCGTTATGTATAATAATAAAACGTAAATAGGTCTGTTTTGGACATTGATTTAAAATTAAAGAATATACTTCTAGAGGTGTTCATATAAGTAACAGATTATATTTATCTGGAGGCACGGGAGTGCTCCGTCAAGTCGAGCGCGAATCAAACCACTGCTTTATTATCTTTTTCTGAATTCTGACACTAAAAACGCTATGTCTCGAATCGAGTGAAACCAAGAACTGAAGTCTTTACCTTTTAAATGTTTACTTTATTCTGCTTTTTAGTAGTTATTATAACAGCAACATCTGTAACTGTAGAAATAACACGACGGACGGACGTAGAAATAACGGACAGTGGAACGTTAGTAATAGGGTCCCGTTTGAGCCTTTGGGAACGGAACCCTAAAATGATTACGTAAGTAACATTTAAATTTAAGCTGAAACCATTATTATTTTAAGTAGCCTTGTTTACAGATAAAAACACAAAAAAATCTCTGAATAAGTCTAGCTAAGGTACTTTCAGTAATTCGATAGAATTAAGTCAATATAAACAAAATCAAAGCTTAAAACCGTCTATAAACTTTCTAAATCAACTTAAACTAGTAAAGTTAAAGTAGTTTCGACAACATTTTTATAGTATATATTTTTATGTTCCAATCGGATATCCACATATACTCGTAGAGTAAATTTAAAAATTGTGATTTTAATCTAAATCTTATTGATTTTATAATATATTTATCTGAAATAAAAAAAAATCGATTAGTATCTTTATTTTACTTCGTGCCACCCGCTGAATTCTTGAGGCGTTGCGTCTTGAGTGGCGGAACTCGACGCCGCACTTTATCTCGTTCCTAGCTACTCGGTACTCGTTATAGAGAGGATCGGATCCATAACCGTCGCATTTGAGACGCACACATGTGCCACTGCGCCATGACGATCGGGACCTACCTACCTATAACATTTTTAGTGATACGTATTAAAATACAAATAAAAAAAATAGTAAACAAGCAAAATCACAAATAAAATTCAATCCCAAAAGGTAAAAGAAGGGCTTAGGTAAATTAATTACAGGTAATAAATGAAATCACAAATCAGTGCAAACGATTACCCGTTACCTACTATGGGACAGATATGCATGAGATAACACCACACAAAAGCTTTACCCAAGAATATTTAGCCCATTTAAATATTAAGATAGCTTTGTTTATTTTCATATTTTGGGACTACTATTTGCACATTTTCTTACTATTTCACAGTTATTATGCTAAAATACTTGAAATTGTCGTTTTATTTTGCAGGTAAATTAGAATTGTATACTAGAATAATATGTGTTGAAAATTATTTTATACAAAAAAAAAATATTTTATAATATAAAATGAACTTATTTAACAAAACTATGATATCGCTGTGCGGTTGAGGTTGTATAGCGAGGAAACGGAAATAAATAAGAATAAAATTATCGTATTTACTATCACTCGGTCTCCCTGTGGACTTGTTCATATTTAAAATATTCTAGAGTAATATATTTTAGTTTCAAAAGATATGAGAATTTTAATAATTGTGAGTATCAATAAATACTAAAATCAAATCAACTTCCCGTGTACAACATTGTAGGCAGAGGGAACCTAGTATTAAGACACTCCGTTTCCCACTTTCTGCTGAATTCTGGAGACATTGTGTTGAGTGAAACTTGCCTCGAAAACAGAGCGAAGAAATGACAATATAAATTTAAGTAAATATTTCATCTCCTCGAGTGGGGATCGAACCCACAACCAACTTTGTGCCCCTGCGCCACGACTGACCGCGTAATGATACGACACATGATACATATTAATGTGAGAATTAACTTTAACACTAGGTACAGGCACTTACATAGTATCGATTAATGAATTGATTATAAACATTTAAATATTTTTTCAATTCAAACCAGTAATTCCTGAGATTAGTATATTCAACTCAACAAACTTTTCAGCTTTATAATATTATATCGCTAAATCCAATTTGCTTCATAAAATATCGAATCCTTTACTTCCTTTAAATAAATGTATGTATGTACAGTTAATATATATTTTTTTAATTTTCAAACCAAATATATTTTAATGGCCCAACCCAGACATTGTGGGCTACGAAACGACTACCCTCCATTACAGAGGGCCGTGATGACGTCATTATGTTCCTTGAAAATAGCCACGGCCCATTTGCTATGTATTTGTTTACTGAAAAATTGTAATTCGTGGGAACAACTTTTGTCCGAAATGTTATATTACTGATATTTAAGATTTTGATCGTCGCACAGCGGGGCGTCTGCTAGTTGGCCCGATAGTTTCAATTCTCGCTTATTTTTTTTATTTGCCCTCTTTGATCTCAAAATGTGGAGTTGAGTTCTACGCGCGTCTCTTATTTTTATACAGACAGACTAAATCGCGGCGTTGAGTTGCGCAAGCCTACACAATCTCAAAAATTGGATGAAAGTGTAACGGAGTGTCTTAACACTAGATTTCCTTAACCTACCTTGCTATGCGGGAAGAAATGTAAAGTTGCAATCGTACTTAAATATCTATTTTGGTAATATAAAATTACCATACACTGATAACGATGACATTAAAATATGTTTAAATTAACCTTTGTAGCTGATTCTACTTAATCTATTAATATATGAGACTTGATTACTGTTTCATAAAATATATTAACTTGAAAATAGCAATGTTGAATATAAATATGTTTAACATACCCGTTGTACCACGAAGATATCCCACGCATTTTTCAGAAGGTATTTATGAAATTTTAAATTGACACATTTTTTCCTTTGTGGGAAGTGAACCTTTTCGTGTGAGTACTAACTGCCTGATTCTGGATACGAACTGATTAGTGATTCGCGATAGGTATTATTACTGATCTACTTCGCATTTTTCAGGATTGGCCGACTTTTATTTTTTTGATTTTGACAAGCTGGCATCTGGATATCGCTTTGGTTAATTTTGATAATTGCTATATTTTAAGTAACGCTTAAAATGTTAAAATATATCGATTGACGGGTAAACTATCAAAATCAGCCATAACAACTTTTTGGTCTCTACATCCCATAGGAAGACATACTTACATAAAAAATATTTACTTCATTTTTTTGCTTCCCGCTGTATCCCTCTCGTAGCAGGGTAGGCTGTGTAGATACTACATAGAAATCATGTGTGTTTTTAACAATTTTTGAAGTATTACTCCATTTTAGAAAACGTATAAAAATTTTAACGTTTTATAAAATTTGCCTGCGTCTCTTGAAGATTCTCCAAGACGAGCTAATTGAAATTCCGCTACATTCAATTTTTATACTTTTATTTATTAACTAGCGACCCGCTCGCGGCTTCGCCCGCTTATACCACAAAATTATTTACTTAATACACTGAAATATGTTCGTGTTTTGATATACCTATTATGTATGTTTGCAGCGCAATGAAGACTTTTTATTAGAAAGTTATTAAAACTTTAGGTCGCATTTTTGTATCTTCAATTGAATGTTTGAAATAAAAATAACTTATTGATACTTACAATAAAATCCTAACTCATCGGTGTCTATACATAGAAGATATTACAATTAACAATGTAATAAAACTTGGTCAGTTGGTCTGTTTGTCTGTGCATTTCTTCACGACAATCTCAGAAACTGCTTAACCGATTTAAATAATTTTTTTGTTTGTATTTTGGCAAACTGCCCTTAAATGTTGAGTATTAGTTTTATTTTAATCAGCTTCACGCTGTATCCCGCTGTATCCACACAGCAGGTTAGGCAAAGGGAACCTAGTGTTAAGACACGCCATTCCCCACTTTCTGCCGAATTCTGGAGGCATTGCGTGTGGAGTGGCAGAATCCAACGCCGTGCTTAACCTCGACACCAGTGCGACGAAATGGAAATATAAATTTAAGTAAATATTTCATCTCCTCGAGTAGGGATCGAACCCATAAACAGTCAGTTTCACAGTCACACTTCGTACCGCTGCGCCACGACTGGCCTCAACTGGACTGGACTTTATTTTAATCGGCTCACACAAAGTTAAAACCAGATACACGCTTTATCCCGCCTTTAGCAGGGCAACTTAGTTTTAAAATATTGCGTGTAATGTGTGACTGATGTGCGAAATGAAAATATTATTAAACGAAATGAAAATATTATTAAATTATAATTCAATCCTCCAAGTGGGGATCGGACCCACACCAGTCGCGTTACAGCCACAACTTTGTGCCCCTGTGCCGCGACGGCCTTTAACAAAGAAGAGATGAGAAGCGTCAGCGCTCCTTTTACGGAAACAGCATATAGGGTAAAATATTTTAAAGAAATTAAGCAAGATACATCAACAGTGTAGACGTAGGTTTTTTTGTTCATTTCACGATGTTTATTCATATCTATATTTCGTGTGACGCGGTTACGCATAGATACCAATAACGTAAACACATGCTACTACAAAAATACTACTAAAATCTTTAGAACTTTGAACTTTGCCGCCAATATCTACGACTCGATTTCGGAGTGAGGCGTATGCGGTTTCCCTTTGATAGGTTTATGTGTGCGTGCGTCGTTCTCGACAAATTATATTTTATTTTACAACGATAATTTTATTATTTATTTTGTTTGAAAACATAACTTTTTTATTATTGTGTTTTTTATAGAGTAGTTAAAGCTGTGGTTTTATTTAAAGTGGTGCTGACAAAAAAACTTTGTATAATTGAGCATATTTAATATTTATAGTATTTTTTTGGTAAATTAATACCAATAGTTATTACAACACTTGCGAAGGAAGCATATTTTAGGCAATTTTTAATTCTTATACCTTTTGAAAAACTACCAATATTCTTATAGTTAATTAATTATTTTTTCAACTTAAAAATAGTCTATGTTTTTCATTATAATGACGGGAAAATATTCAAAATGTTCAAAATTACACTAAAATACCAAATAGTATTGACATTGTAGTGTTGATAGTAATTGAAAATAGTTATACTACAGGAGGATATCTTCATATGCACTGTTTAAACCTGTTTTTATGATATAATGTAGAATAATATATTCTATAGAGGAATCACAGATTATTTTTATTCTTTAACTATAACACGTAAATACATTTTTTAGAGGTTACTTTGTACTAAGATGGAATGGCTCTGTTCCCGCATTTACGTCCCTGATATAT
>JAATLQ010031524.1:0-11365 GCA_013421005.1 Heliconius erato x Heliconius himera
GATGACCAATCTTCGACGTTTTCGATACCGTACGTCAAAACGGGCCTTCGTGCTACCAATTGTTGTTTACTGCGTTCGAGTATCTCGATAGTCGAACGTAACACGATACAAAAAATGGTTCGTGCTGGCATGAGCTAGTTCCCTTTACGCACGGTAGGGGCGCTGTTCAATTCCTATACAAATTGCTCTCGATGACGATACGAATACTTTTTCGATAGTTTTTCGTGCTTGAGCTACTGTTGTCTTACGACAACATCGCATTGTTTAAAAAATAAAACAAATACTTGTACTCTTGTACCCGATCTTCGTCCGCACAGTCAAAAAAGATTTACTATGACCGATACCATGGCAGGTATTGTGGGTTACTTCGAATCAATAAACTTTATGTAATATATTCGTATAGCCCAGCCTCCCTTAATACAGAGACTACGCAATATAAAAAAAAACATTTCTTTTTCTTTTTTTCTTAGTCAGAAATAACTGCCAATAACCAAACGAATTTTATTATGAGATCATTTTACAGAATCACTTTTTTGATAATAAAAAATGTTTTTAAGGCAAAAATAAGACTCAACGTTTTGTTTTTTTTTTCACTATTATATAAATATAAAATGGGTAATTTTTTATTTGTTCCTATGTTTATTTTTTGACTAAAAGTTGAGTCAAGTCTTCGGTGCGTTACATTATCTGTTATTGTTTTTTCTTAATCATACATCGTCAATTCTGCTTAAGCCCCACCAAGTTCAACAAAATATATTATTTGAAATTCCGAAAATGGACTATAATGGCACCGTGGGGTAGCTCGTTCACTATATTTACATTATTTTATTTTTGTCCAAGCATCTCATTTGTGTATGTATGTCGTGGCCATATCGTAGAAATGACGATTTACTGATATAGTAGACTATATCATGGCATGATCGTCTTTCATTAATTGCTTAATTATCCATTGGTCAAGTTCAGTGGAACATTTGTCGTTAGTTAATCATTGTCGTTAGCTGATATAGCAAAAAAATTGTTTATTATTCAAGAGCGAAGAAGCGCTTTTTTATATGTTAACATGGTGTTGCTGAAAGAGAAAAAAATTATTGATTAATTAGAAATAAAAATCTTGTGTTACGATTTTTCTTCAAAGTTTTTCATTTTGATTTTTATTTAGTTTTAAGATACGTCAAATAAACAAGATCATGGCAACTACGTAAATAAAGTCGATGTGTTATGGCGAACATAATATCATTTGTCAAAGATTAGTTATCATCCTTATAGTCAAATTATACAAAATATAGAATATACAAAATTTAACATAATACTAATAATAATAATATTATTAATAATATTACTAATATTACTAATTTTAATATTACTTCAAAATGAATAAATCAGAATTACGTAATAGGCTTTCTTAGTTGGATTAGACTCTTTTTAATTTAAATGATTCTTTAAACTCTACGTATAAATGTAATTTTGATAGAAAGAACATTTGTCTTTATATTATTTAGTTGATTTCATTATTTTCGGTTCACTCCCTGTCCAATATATTTTAATTATTATAACAGTAATATATATATTCTGTATAAATCTGTTGCAATAAGACAAATAGTGTCTTTAATTATTTCGTAATTTGTTACCTAAAAATCGATATACTGAATACTACATATATTAGATTATGTCAAAATGTAGCCCTGCAACTAATAATTTTCTTCTAATACTTTCCCATAAAGTGTTGTTATAAGCTACTTACATTGAAGAATAGTTTTAGTTCCTTAATATCCATTTATATAATATGGAGGATATAAATAATCCATCACAGTACTATGAAAATAAAACATTTGCTCATTTATTTACGTCTTAGTATTTATTAGTGCATATAAATACAGAAAAAGTTAATTAATAATTGAAAAAACTAAAAGAAATTCATTTTAAATCGATTAAAATCAATCATAATTTAAATGACAAGTGTGACGGCTGATTGACATTGACACTTTGATTAGTGATTATCGCACTTTTTGCTTCACTTTGAGTGCTTTGCTTCCCATTTGTTTGATATTTTCAACGAACACTGCTTTGTTTTGCGCGGATATTGACTTTGCCTACTTTGTGCGACTCTTGATTCACCACTGGACCAATATTTTTTGAATCTAACGACCGCTACGCTATGAATAAGGATCTCTGTGTTAATTGTGCGATAGCATCACTTTTACCAAATTTCTAATAACTCAGCTTTCAGGCAGAATTTTCAGTTAGGGAATGATGTACCTGAATCTATTAAATCATACCATTTTCATTTCTTTACATTCTGGACCCAATAATGTATGCGCAATCGTTTCAATCTCCTTTGGATGATTATTTTATGAAACGTGGCCACTACTACATTTATTTATAATAGATATGTACTATATCAATCGTCGATCTGCTTTTACCATTTTCATAGACGTTGTTTTGGGGACAGCTATATGTACATAAATTCTCTATCTCGCAACTTTTTATTATATTCGTTATTTTTTTTTCACAGTACTCTAGTCTAGTACAGCGTCTTGTATATCTATTGGATATTTTTACTTAATTAAAAAAATATATTATTTATGTATTTAACCAAAATATTGCTTAATTATTTACAAAATATAGTAGGTGAGATATTTTCTTTTAAATATCTGCATTTAAAGGTCACATAGGTATATCCAAATATACTTTTATTTTCTTTATTGTAATAATTATTAATTAAACTGACAAATTACGGTATTTCCATGTTAAACTAAAATAACAAAAAAGTTCATTGTATTTTGTTTAAATTAACAAATTTAAAAACACAGAAACATTAATTATTCAATTCTTCTTTGAATATATATTTTTCGATAGCGGACTTGTAACACAACAACTATTAAAGTAAAATATATTGCCCTCACTACTACCTATTGTGCAATGTCGCGCTCCAAAAGCAGCATGGTTGTGAAGGCGGGGACCGGTGTCAGGTCGTCAACCTTCTGAGTAAAAATATATTATATTGATTTCTATATTAAACATAAGTACCAAGAAATTATATATCATTATTAAATAACAGGAGCGATTGAGTTCTAATTTTGTATTGTCATGGACTACAAGTATTAAAAAAAATAAAAAATACTAATACTTTAAATACATTTAACACGTATATAAAAAATAACGTTTATAATAAACAATTTGAGTGTTAGTTTTGATTCTGTCGTTTGTTCACTCGCAACTAACCGACGACCGACACACCTTACGGCTCTGTTCGCCTTGGATAAATGTAGTGGCGCCCTGCGCGGCGAGAAGTGCGGCAACGTCGCGTATTTTGTACGTATCGGGCCAATTCCACCGTGGCTTGTGTGCGCCTACCTACCTAGAGTGGAGATAGTCGGCATTATGGATCGTATATTATATATAACGTTTATATTAATAACCATTCGTTCGTTGCCAACTTGAATGACAGCATAATGAAATTAAATTTAATTTATATTAATTATAATTTATATTTATTTTCTACGTAACATAAAACAACTTTTATATATAACAATCTCAAATTACCGAAATAACTTCTGTGAGTGACGTAATTAATTCATAAAGTATGATGGAATTGTTTGGAAGGATTGTTTTTTTTTATATTGTTTGTAAATATATTTCAAGTACATAATTACATTTTTAGGCAGCTCATATTGAAAATTCAATTTTCTAAATTAATAAGATAATTAATATTTATCAGTATTCTTTTGTCTTTGTATTAAATGATGTACACATTTTCTATCTTTTCTTACGATTTCGCGATTGATGTGTAATTTAATTTATTTTAAGGTCAAATTTTAAGGCAAAAATTTTAAGGCTTTTGCATACATAGCAGTGATTGATATTTTTATATATATATTTCTATAGGAAAATTTAGGAACTTTATTCGAATTTATAAATTATACATCGAGTGAACAAATAGATATTACACTAAAATAAGTATCGATAGTATGCTGATGATACATTCTGAAGTTGTTAAAAACGAGAGAAATTTACTATCTTATTCGTGAGTTGATTTTTCACTTAGAGATTTCTTAGAGTAACGATGCTTTTAGCTTTTTACACAACTTTGTCCAGGACTATTATTGTAGAGTATTAGATCACTAATCGAACGAACGTCCTAACGGTTTTTACCTATTTATTAGAACAGCTGAGTTCTCGATTAATTCCGAATCTGAGTCTACAAGCTAGCCAGCTTCTGAAATACGAAAATGGTTTATTTACATATGACCTCGTCTTTTATGCGTAACGTTTTCTCAACAAGTAAATATTACGTTTATTATGTATACAGTCGTCTATTGGTAATTAACTATAAACGTTTATAAAAATATCGCTGTACATACAAGGTTAGGTATACTTATTCTGTTAAATACATTTTGATTTAAAACAAAATAATATATTATCTCCAAAAATTATCATATATTTATAACATGATTCTACATCAACTTGATAAGTAATTTATTTTTATCAATTCATTTTTCATTTTTTGGACATGTATTATATACACGTCCAAAAAATGATTTGATGCAAATAACGCTTAAATATCTGCATCTGTGGCTTCATTTTGAAACATAATTTTTAAGAAAGAGTTAATGTATTTATAATTACAAATATAGTACATAGTGTATATAGTGTTATGATGGAAGGCGAACGTTATAACGTTATTATGCAACTTTTGCGTAGTGACAGTGAGGGCACCACCCCGTGCAGTATGGCCCGGCCCCACCCGCGGTCCTGCTCTATCGACCTGCGCGAGCAACCCGGGCCGCCGCAGGCTCGCCGACCGACCCGACCGGATTGAACCCCTGTCCCCTCACCCCTGTTGCGCGCTGGCGGCGCTGGCCCGTTTTGTACAATCGACTTATGGGCGCCGGCCGCCGCAACGAATATCTATTCCTTATAGAACATGTTCATTACATATTATATTTCATTTATATACAATAATAATACACTATACTCGTATTAATATTACATAAAAATTCATAAAAAATACCATAAACTCTGTGAAATCAAATAAAAAGAAATTGTATCTCCTATCGATTTCAGATTCTGTAGTATGAGTATTCTATGGCACAAGTTATAACGAAGTATTTTTTATCATATTTAAATATATTACTGTAAGAATAAATTTACATTTATTAGCAACTCAAACAAACTTAAGCTTACCATTTCATATATATTTACTCTTTGAAAAAAGCCAATGACTAAATTTAAGACACATGACTTGTTATTGCTTGGTGAAAGTACTTGTACATTTTTTGAGGTCATTGAACTGTTTGATGTATCTATTTTCTTGTTTCAAATAAATATATCAAAATATCAATGCATTTTTATAACGTTCTATTTTCCCCCTAGCGAAGCAGTGAACATTTATTTAGAGATTAATGTAACTGTATGTTGTTCGTTTTACTTGTATCTCCGAGAAAATGTACGATTGATTTTTAAAGCCAACGAATATCAATAATTTGTACAACTATTCATATATCATCATTTTACATATTGTTTTCCGGTTTTTACGTTCCGTTAAATTATTGCTTTTAGTTTATATATTACGTATATTATACCTACCATTTCATATACAAACCATTAAAATTTATCTAACACAAGGACGACATTTGTCGACGCTCTAAACAGTTTTTTTTTTAAATAGTAAAAAGGTTTCTAAAGTTATAAATCACATCTAAAAACGCGTACTCACTAGTCAGTAGTCTGTATGTAGTCAGCATAACAAAGTAAAGTAGTTATTCAGAAAGTACGTCTGACGTCATTGAGCCGGTATCTGCGCCCCCCTCGCCCCCGCCCCCGCGTCCCCACACCGCCGCATCCTGCCGCTCGGCTCGGGTCGGCTCGGCTCGCCTCGCGCTATCATCGTCGCACCACTACCAGCGCCTATGCCTTTATACACAGACGCAGCGTGTTGGTTTCACACGGAAACGGGCACAGCGGGCGCGGCCATGTTGTAAGAGTAAACTTGGCAACGTCGCACTAGACATCGACCGATTTAATCACTCTGCCGCTGTTAAGTTTCTCGTTATCTATCTATTTTACGTTGTATTTCTTTTAAATAAATGTTATATTATAAAGATTATGCGTTTGTTTTGTAATTTTAGGTTATTTGTTTGCTATGGCTCATCTAATTATTAATTACATGAAAACTATAAAATGACATATCTAAATATTATGATGTTTGCAATGAAACAAATCTATCTATATTAACAATGTTCTTAAAATGAAAATATATAATCGTATTAGGTCTCTATTCGCCAATATAATAATATAAAAGCTGCTTTAGTTTGTGTAGTCATTAATTATGAGGCTGCGTGGGGTACAGTCATTCTAATTTAAATAGAAAGCTCGTTTATATAAAATGGCCATTGTTTAATTTGGAAATAATGTTAATTATATACGACATTAGTACCTCGCCTCTGATTCACGCTCTATATTTATATTGCCATAACAAAGATAAAAACGTTCGTTTAGAGACAAACGACGAATGACTAGCTATAAAGAAGAAATATAATGAAATATGTAGTAAAGCAAGTCTGACGGGGCGGCAACAGCGCTTGTTGTTCGATACCGCGCGCGGTGTGGCAACGGCGCATTTTTTGTAGTTTCGCCGCGTCATGACGACGCGCGCTGCCCGCAGCGGCGCGGTCGTGTCGAGCGAGGGCGCCCGGTTAGACGTGTTCATATCAATTATGGCGTGTTCGTGCTGTATAATTTACTTTATTATGCTTTATGTTAAATTACAAGTTTCAAATATTATAGAATATATTTATTATTATTATTGTTTTAAAGCTTTCTTCTTGTTTTTGTAATAGCTGCTTATTGTTTATATGAAATACAAACTCTTTATATATTATGCTATTTACATCATTTGTTTTCAATAACAGAATATTAAGGTATTCTTTTTGAAGCAATCGATGTCTTGATAGGGATTCCACATTGTTCTGCTATTCGTTTCTCTTTTTTATTTGTTAACTTACACGACAAGACGTGGCGGCCATAACGTTTTATGGCACGGCGTGTACACATGTTATTTAACAATCTTCATTGACTTTCTTATATTTAAACCAACATTACTGATAAACTCTAGACGGAAATATGCTAGATTATGACTTATCAACCAAATAACGTATCATTAGGTTTATGTATGATAAACTATTGTGTTATAGTATTTATATAATTATATCGACCTGCCCGCGGTTTTGCCCGCTTGAACTATAGTATTATATAATAATAATGAAAATAGGTATCTTGCGTTTTCGAATGTGATTTTTATTTTAGTAAAGGTTATATTATCAAAACTTCCATAAGTATTTAGATTTTTTTGTTATTAAGGGTTAAATTTGCAATTTATTGTACATATTATCTTACGGACTTTTTTATTTATATTAGTCAACTAGAGGCCACCATGTGGCTTCACCCGCTTCGACAACACTATTATTTATTTTCACAGCTCAATTACTTTTTTAATATTAGGATGTCACTATTTTTAAGACAATATATGGGACCATACAATAATAGCTAAAGTTGTAGCCAATTCAATAAAACACTCATTTTATAGCAATATGCTACAGCATGCAACCTTTTGTATTGACATAAAATTTTAAACCGATTGAAATAAAAGAAACATTAAATGTTAAGTGGAACTTGCCACAATCCAATAGTGAAAACAGCATTTAAATCGATTAAGCTGTTTTTAGGATTAGTGAGCACAGACAAACAGACAAAAAAAAATCAAAAATCATTGTTTTGGGTTTTATAATAAAGGTCCCCAAAACATTTTTTTTAAATATCTTTTAAGTATAGACACCCCTTGGTTACGATTTTATTATTAGTATGTATAGATATATTAACCCTAAAAAGTCAGTAATGGCAAAAGTCATTATGATACACATGAAACATACATAATACGATTAGGCAGGTTTCTGTGTTTTGTATAATATTTTTAACTATCAGCTTTTTCTGAAACCTATTTTTTTTTTAAAAACAAAAAGGTAACTTCACTATATTGGTTTATTTGTTTTCGAGTTTATCCATTACATGAAAATGACGAAAGCTTAAATTGAAGCCGAAGAAGAAGACTAGTAGATGTAATATCCGTGCAAAGCCGGGGCCTATCCAAAATAATTGATAATATATATATACATTATTTAAAACCGTTTTTATCATGAGACCAATATAAAGAAACTACTTCAGGGGTTACTCTCTAAAGTGCGACACTGGTGGCTCTACATTTTAAATTTTCTAACAATAATTGAAATGATACGACGTAATAATTTCAATGGAAAACTATAATCTATAATAAATGTATTATATATTTAACTGGATAAAGAATAATAGTGTATTGTTACAAATATGTATTTTTGTGATATGAAAAAGATAATGAATGGTTACCCACGGTAACAATGTTTATCTTTTTCATTATACCTATTCCGCGATGATATGTCTATATATATAGGAGACCCATACCATCGCGGACTTATTTATAAATCTTTTTTTAATAGTAAGGTTAATATTTAATAGTAAGGTTACCGTAGTGGTTGGCGCTCAGTTCTCACTAGCTAATCCTGTAGCGTAAAAAAACCTTCCATTTTTTCTCTTTAAAAGATAGTCCTTTCATGCGGTTTATACTATTTTCATCATTTATCTTTACCAATTTTTATCGGTTCCGTCGTATAGGCCTGAAAAAGACAGACGAGAGTTACTTGGCACTTTTAATATTGTGTAGTATATCAGTTGATGAACAATAATTCTGTTTCGCTATATTGTTTTCTTATATGATAAAATTAAAAAGATGCAAAAGCGTCATGCTTTGTGGAAACCTATTAGTACCATAAAAGTCCATATGATTCATAAAATTTATATATTTTGCTTGTCGTTTAGATAATATATTATATTTAAGTTTAATCTAATGTTTATTCATTATTATTATACCTACATTATTTTTATCCTATATTATTTTAATACTTACATATTTCCCGGAAATTGCGAGTAAACATCATTTGCGAAGAGGTCTAACCAGAGCTTTGCGTTGGTGTGGGTGTTCATACATTTTGTAGGTTTAACATCACTTGCTTGGCCTAAATTCAAGTAACGTCACATAATTTGAAATGCTGACAAACCACAAGATCATCTTGTACTGGTGCTAAACTACATGCTACAGTGAGATTCATATGTAAAAAAATAAACCACCAGTGTTTCATCACAAATATTCGAGTCTCTTGTTCTTTGTTTAGCTCAGTTCTTTTATTATGACGTTCCGAGCGTATCTCTCTTATTCTTTGAATAATACAGATTTTATAGTATATTTTAAGTTGCAATCACATTAATTATTTTTTATGTTTCATTTAGATAAATATATTATATCAAATAGATAACCACATACACTTAAATAATAAAGGAGGAAGAATAAGTTATTGAGTTGTAGTATTTCATTTTGATAAGCTTTATAAGTATTTACGACTATTACACACTAGAATACATAAAAACTTACCTAGTACATTACAGCTTCACGCTATATCCTGCACACAGCAAGCTAGGCAGAACGAACTCAGTGTTAACTTTCCAACACTTTCCGCCTCGACACCAGAACGAAAAATTAAAAATATATATTAATTTAATTAAATATTTCATCTCCTCATTCCATCGAACCCATAACCAGTCGCGTTTACAGTCACACTTGGCGCGCTTGCGCCACGACAAATATAAACCGTCCTCATTATGTGATTGTTAAGTGATATAATTGTTTCAGCTATGGCCGAGTCCAGAATGTCAAGTTACTGGGACGAATGGAGAGCGCAAACCCAAGTACGACCGGGAGTACTAATAGCGGTGTTTGTGCCACTGTTGCATTTATGGACATCAAGTCTGCATCAAAGGCACACAACGTGGAGCACGTGCTGGACGAAAGAACACTCACTACGGAGTATTACGAGCCAGCTGCGATACCATCGTCCGCGGGCGCGCCCTCTGCTGGCTCCTCACCTGCCGGCTCCGGTTACTCAGGTTCTTCATCCTCCGTGAATTCTACACCTGCCCCTGTCTCCACTTCGCGTTACCACCTCTCGTAAGTAATATTGTTTATTTTTGCGAATAGCCATATGTTGATATCATTTTATTACAAATCTATTCAAGTCATTTCATTATTCAATGTGAAAAAGAAAATTGTTTATTTTTAAATTAATTAATGAATGATCTTTAATATTTTAACAACTCTCTCACTTCATTGGATTAGGCTTTAAAATATTTCTCTTTCCTAGATGTTGAGTGGTTAAAGTCGAACGTTTTTATATAATTAGGCTCCCTTTTAAATTTCACAATGTAATCGATGGATGTCTGTATGAATTGAACACAAATACCATTTTCGCCTCGTTCTGATAACTGCTTGCTATGACGCTGACGAAAGGATGACAAAATGCCAACATTCACTGCATTGTTTACGGTTAGGTTGTTGTAGATACATTGAATAATTTATAATATACATTAATATATTTATGTATGCAATACTGATACGTTTTAGAATACGCATTTACTTACATAACTCGAAATAAACTTTGGAAATTTACTACTGGGGTCTGGTTTTACGTAAAACAAAAAAAAGTTACAATAAGTTTATTATCTCTCAGCAACCATTTTGCCATGAAATAAATAGATATTAAGACGATAAATGATATCAGCAAATGGTTTTTATTATTCCTCTCTGCTGCGACGATCCTTTTGACGGTATTTGTCGCTCGATGTTACCTGTGGCGTTGATGTTGACTACTTTTATAATTTTACACTACAATAATATACAAAACTACAGAAAACTTTGCTTGAGCTTGCAGTTTTGTGGTTATAAAGTATTAATAATATGTAAGCATGTCCTCGTCATTAGTCAGCGCACAAAATGTGGACGCCGCCGCCGCCGCCGCCGTAACGGTGTATCTTGCTAGCATCTCAAGGATTGCAGTGTCTCATTTGGATTGCAGTGGGGAAAACCCGATAAAGTGTTATATAGTGCAGTGACAATAATGTGTTCGTGCGTGTATACGTGCTGTAAGGAGTGCAGTGTTATCGAATCCATTCTGCGGCCTTTTGGAGATAAAAAATGTAACGTGATGATTCACTGTGGCTGGCGGCGGTTCCAAACATCACTATATGTATGCACCTTGTTATTAACGCTATGTTGTCGATTCTGTGTTTCTCCTACCTGTTTAACACATTTAACAACATGTTTTTACTAAAGGCTTTTTGTTATTTAACTTTTATATTTTAATATATTTTATTTGTAATCAATTTGTCGTGTACGTTTGTGGGGAGCAACTTCTTTCACTTACTTAAAATATATATTTTTATAATA
>JAATLQ010031524.1:11375-27039 GCA_013421005.1 Heliconius erato x Heliconius himera
ATTCACTGTGGCTGGCGGCGGTTCCAAACATCACTATATGTATGCACCTTGTTATTAACGCTATGTTGTCGATTCTGTGTTTCTCCTACCTGTTTAACACATTTAACAACATGTTTTTACTAAAGGCTTTTTGTTATTTAACTTTTATATTTTAATATATTTTATTTGTAATCAATTTGTCGTGTACGTTTGTGGGGAGCAACTTCTTTCACTTACTTAAAATATATATTTTTATAATATATATCTCAACTAATTCTCATGATCGGAACGAATATTATGAAAATTAATGACAAACTTGGAAAATAATATTGTGGTCCTATTATCCAACGTATTTGTTATTGACATAAACGTGCCATACCCGCCAGGTACCTGTCATATTCACGCATCTTTCGTAGAATGGTGAGCAGGTAAAAATAGTCTAACCTAGGGAATCCCATTACAAAAACATTGCACGCTCTTTTTATACTTTTCTCGTATATATTTTTTATCTTTTAGATATTTTAAGGCTTACAACCTTATTCTGACTTCAGTTGGGTTTTAAAAAAAAACATTTACTGAAAATTATAACTCAATTGGCCACTGCACATTTATATTATAAGAAACAATAATTGATTTCTTCTTTTAATTACAACATATGTGTATGTTAAATTAGTAAAATTAATGTAAGATATTAAAACTGTGAATGTTAAATATCTTAATTTTTATATATTTTTAAGGGAGCTTTTATATAACATCCCGTGAATTGACACCTACTAAAATTGTATATGTTATGTATGTATGACCATCTATGCTCTATAAGTTACAAAAATTCGGACCCTTGATATAACGATTTCTTCGATTTAACGACATTTTCATATTTCCATAAAACTCCTGGTAAAAGTTAATACAAAATGAACCTTTGCATTACGAATACATTTGTTAAAAACCTTTTTATAACGAAGTTTCAATCTTACAAAATATAAAAACAGTATTATTTACCTCTATATAACAAATTTCATCAGTTATAACCTTTACATAACGAATCCTATCAGTTTACTTCATATTTCATTTCATATTGTGGGCGGTTGTAATCACTTACCATCAGGTGACTCGAACGCTCGTTTGCCTTGTCCTTTGCCATAAAAAAAATATATTAAACTCAAATCTCGACAGGTTCACATTTGTTAAAGCTTTTTCGTAAGACAGTTATTATTGTTTCGCGTTCAGTAATGTAAACACTGCTGTTTGACACTGTTGTTTTAAAGTATACAATGGCTGATAAACGAAAAATCTGAGCACAATAATTTTTTTAACCTTCGTAAACCATCCTAATCTCTGTATAACGACGTCATTTTAACAAATTACTTGATATAACGAATATTTTCCGATTCCCTACAGTATCGGTAAATCGAGGTTGCACTATATCAAAATAAATTAAATGATTTAAAAACCATAAAGAGTACATACGATCTTATAACATTTTAATTTTTTACCTTCAGTATACAGTAAAAGAGCGTAAAACATGATTAACAATGTTTTAAAAGATTGCAATATTATTTAAAATATCAATTTTGGAGGAGTTTTAATCAACGGTAAAACATTCTGAGAAAATATTTTCATCTGGTCTACTAGAATTTTCAGCAGTAAGCGGTATTCAAATAATTACACATTTCACACTTGCATTTTTTAGGGACCCTAGATTAAGTAAAGAAACTGTTTCACATGGACAGCACCTAATACTTATTGGCTGCCATATTAAATAATGAACTCCGAATGATTAATGGACACGAAATAGATACACATAAATCTTTTACTTATAAATATATGCTTCTTATTTGTGAAGTTTGTTTTAGTCTTCGATGTTAACATGTTATAATTAGTTTGGGAAACCTTTTTTTTTATTATATTCTACTTACTATAATCTATTGTAAAATTGATATGTAAAATAACGTCTGTAGGCATAGCACTGCTTCGTCTATTATTGTTCAGACGAAATCTTCATATCTAGCGGTTTATGTAACTGTTTGTTTTTGAATTTTTTTTTTACCTTATATATTTTGATGTCATTAATACGAGCGTGTATATGATGACAGATTTCAATAGAAGTTTGTTATGCGCAAGCATGTACTCGTTATAAATTGAGATGTGTTCCATTACTTCGATTTTTTTAAAACTTATAGCATAGACAGCTAGATAGAGAGATAGAGACTAATACATGCATAATATTATAATTTTGGTTGTCAATTCACGAGGCTATGTACAAAAGTGCCAAAAAATAGACTTCAAATTTTCCCCAACTTATAATTTACTAAAAATTCAGAATAAAATATATAAAAAATGCTTATGGGATAGTCTTGTTGAGTTTAAATTTCATGAATATATCTTCAGTAGATACTTAGGAAATAAACTTTAACGCTAAGGGTTGTTATCCCCAAAACTCCCATACTCTAAACTTTAGAGACACAAAGTGGTGTGCCGTTATTTCATATAAAAAGCAGTAAAATCATGTTAAAAAAAGTATCTTAAAAGTCATAGCAGCTTTCCTATGCTTATCGGACTAGATAGACCCCTGTCCTAAAGATATAAAAAGAGTTTATATTTTTAAACAGTAAATACATAAATATAAGCAACTTCAGAATGTTGCTACACCTATAACTTACGAATTTCTACTCCACAATGTAGTACACATAATCAGTTATTTTATAATTAATAGTTCATTTAAAAAATCTCTTTTGCCACTACGTAAAATTAATATTTGGTACAAATTAAGAACCAGGTGACACTTGGCTAAATTAAAATCAACGACACCAATTCGAACATTATGTTTAATGTATGTAGTAATGTTTTTATTCAAATGCAAGGAATAAATGTATCGTTTAAAGCATTCTTATTTTTGTTGGGTCTCTTCTAACAAATTTTATGTTTTTTACACCCACAGCTTTAAATGACAGGTGAACTTGCGAAATATAACGTCGAATTTCGTCTATTATGGAAGCTTGTTTGTGCCTTCTTATTTTACTAACAGATTTCAAAAAAACAAGTTATCAGTTTGTCTTGTATGTGATAGATGTTCTTGCAATTAGACAATATTTGAATCAGGTGATTTAGGAACACTTACATGTTACATTATTTTTATTCCAGCTACGTTAGAGATATGGGTGTCCAATAAAGGTTTGAAACCAAAAAAGTGGCGAAGAATTGTGGCCGCCCTGAAGTGAGGATTTCTGAATTTTTGTGCAAATATGCAATACCCTCAGGAAAAAAAATAATCAAAAGTAAGCAAAATTCTAAAATCAAAGTTTACGCAGCAGCCAACTTCAGGGTGGATACAACTCGTCGACCGAACTGTAATATAGGTTTATATAATAATAATTTTCGTAATAAAAAGTGTAGAAATAAAACTTTTGTTATGCCGTATTCATAGATAGTAATAAATAATTTAAAACAACATTTTTTTTGCACGTTTCGTAGAATTCAACTTATAGCAGAATTAAAATTATGAAACTTAAAAAAAATTGCAACGTAAATAATAGTTATGATACACGATACAAGAGAAGTAACACGTTGTAACGCTATTGTGTTAACGGCTAGGCAGAATCAAACAAAAACCTGTCCTAATTAGGATCCGCTCATATTCGAAATTATCCGAATCTTTTATATAAGATTTGGCTACGAATAGTTTTAAAATTTCTCTCTCGAATTCAGCTCGAATTTCTAATAAAGAGAGAGCTTCTAGAGCATTTTCTTGTGAGCAATTTAAACATTTAGGGAAGTCCTGAAATTCCCCGTTTTCTACTCTAATATGAACATATTGGGTATTGTATGGTGGATACCAACAATACACTTTGCTAAGCATAAAATGAAATACATATTAAGAGCCAGTTTTACCGGCTATGGGATGGTTTTAGAAAGATAGTTATCTGATATTTAATGGTTAGATACCAATAAATATCAGATTACCACAACAGGGCTGCCGATAACTTTTTAATGTTACAAACATCTGAATCCACGATAAATGTTCTGGTAGAGGTTGTATAGTTTATTATAATTCTTTGAATTCAATATAATCCATGTTAACGTTTTAAATATTTTAAAGTATAATATTATCATAAAATAATGAAAAAAATAGGATTTGTATGTTTTGTAACATATTTAAATTTTAAATGTTTATAGAAATGAAACATGAGGATCATTAGTTTTGCCTTAATGTTGTTTGTTGACTTTTTGTATTAGACGCTGCTTAATTGTATTTATTTCAATTTATTTTATATCATTGTAATCAAAAGATTTGAAATTATTAGGTATAGGATTAATTACTCGATTTCTGCAAGATCGCGTAGTATTTTCGAAATACTCGTCGACATATTCTCCTAAAAGTTCAAATAAATGCAATTCTTTCGCGCAAATGCTCTTAAATTTAAAAAAAATCGTTCTCGCCACTCGCCACTTGAATCCTGATACTTTAAGCTAGACTTTATTTACTAGATATTTTTATCCGACACATGTAAAATCAAAAGTTATCGTATCATATCTGGCAAATAAGGCTTTCAGGGACTTTATTAGGAAGTGGTGAACCTACCCTTAATATTTCCGCACGTCGGAATTGTCTATAAAAATGCCTATATATTCATTTAGTGTATAAATATTATATTTTTTATAAAATATAATAAGTTATTATTATTAATAACACAATTTGATTTATATTTATATTTGTGTATGTTTTGTGTCGTATGTTTAACGATTTACATTTGAACGAATTAAAACATTTATGCTATTTTAATATATTTTTCAAGATTTGATTCATGGGTTTAATGATAAATTTATTATGAAAATTAAATTTTGTCTGAAATTTATACGAAAATGTGTTTAAAGCTTGAATTGACTGATTTTCAAAATTAATTGAATGTCCTATACTTAAAGAAATAATTTTAATTTGAAACAATAACTTAAATGAATAAAAATTTTGAAGTTGAGACCCACCACACCACAGGGCAAGGTACAGTCAGCTCCTCTCCATGAATAATGAATAGTACGCGAGGCAATTAAGAAATCGTTGGCGGTAGTTTGATATAAAATTTTGTCAACTGCCAGACGGTTGCCATCTCAGTCTACCCTTGACCACGGACTGCAAAATGTTGTCCGACGTTTGAAAATAAATGTTTACTATGCACGCGCACCCATGAAAAAACCGACACCATGAAATAATCTTATTAACATTTTAGTGTCGTATCTATTATTATATTCCTAAACGAAGGATAAAAGTTTTAGAAAGATTTTTCTCTTGTTACGCCAAAGAAGTATAACTTCTTACGTGCGTACATATTTTTTTTGTTGTATATTTGTATATATAATAGATTTAATTTTGAATAACTATTCTGTTTTCGACTGTGATTGTAATAGGTCGTTGAAGCGGAATATGATTAGACTGGTGGAATATTACGTAATCCATTAAATGGTTTTTCATTGCTAGAGTGACTTTTCCAATTAAAAAAAATGTGGTGTAGATGTACTCATAAAATATGCACTTTCATCGTCTACAGTAGTTTTAGAAAATATATAAAAATTTTAACGTAGCGGGATTTGAGCCCTGTCCACTAAGCCATACCTTCTCATCAAGCCACGTCGAAATTTCTATTTGCTTTTTATCAATGTAAATATTTTAGAACTCCTTGAGTTTTGTTCGTTTACCCGGCAAACTGCATTTATGTAGTTGCATGAATAAAGAAATATTAATATTAACGTAACATGTGCATTCCATATGCAATCCTTTGCAAATTTCATTACTTAAATTTTCTAGACATTAAAAATATAATTTATTGAGTAGGTACGTCATTAGTTTTGTTATTGTCTGGAAAATGTATTACAATTGTGTTAGATACTTAGAAATGCCCTATGTAATCAATAGCCGTTAGATAAAAAGTAAACAAACCATAAAAAGGTTGCTTATAGGTCACGATAAATGGAGTTAGTATATTTTATAAAAATAGCTATATAATTAATACGCTGATAGCACTATAAATAATACTATATAACGATGTCTACAACACATATGTAACCCTCCCTACAAGGCTTACTAGAAATCCAATATCATATAAAAACACCCAAAAGCAAAAGCAAAGATTTTTTTCTCAAACTTTGAACACATTTCTATACTAATAAATTATAGACTTTTCTATTTTTTTAATTTACATTTCAATTCTAAATCAAAATTACAAATATAATCTATTTTACTTTATTTGTCATGAAGTCATGGTTTCAGATAATACAACATAGAACTGCTAGCTGCCAAAACATATATAGGAACCCTTCACTACAAAAATTAAAAAGAAATAAAGTAAAATAAAAGTTTGAGACTAGACGTTTCCTTTGTTTACACATGTATCTCAAATTATTAGTCTAGTGTAGTGTGCAAATGTTTGCATTGCAATTTAATATAAATCAGCTTCACTCTATATACCGCACACAGCAGGGTTAGACATAGAGAACCTAGTGTTAAGCGTAGTGTCTTAACCCACTTTCCACTGAGTTCTGGAGGCATTGCGTATTGAGTGGCGAAACTCAACGCCACGCTTTGCCTGACACTTTGCACGACACATCACCAGAGCGAATTTAAGATAAACTTTAACTTACTGACTTCGAATATTATCTATCGAAATTAAATATGTTCATGGTAGTATATTTCTAGGTGAGATACTGTTGTTTGTGAAACACTTCTATACCCAAGTTAACTAAATACTAATATAACTACGTTAGGGGATCTTAAGTGTGCATATACACTTATTCTGAGGAAGATGCAGGTAGATAGATGTTACTACTGAGTAATGCTAAAGATAAAGATATTGTACTTCTGGAATGCAAGATTAATGATTAAAGAATTTATTATATAGATATAAGTATTGTTCATAAGATTTGTAGTAGTTTCATATGAGATTATGATTACTTTTATCAAAATCTCTTAGGGAATTTGTACTCTGTTTAAAATCGATGAGAATGACGTGTCAAATAAATCTTAAATGTACTACCGATGCGAAATATAATAATTCTACAAGTTTCTAAATCCAGTTTATGTATTCGAAAAGTAAATCGCAGCAAAAACCAGCCAAGTCTCGATGAAGTTGTTTATTTCTCCATAAACAGCAATGAAATCTCTAGGTAAAGCCAAGCCAATTTTATGTGACCGACCAATGAACATTCTTTAAACATAATTACGTGTGTGTACAGAGTCAATGGCCAAGTCTTTGGGCTTTATCATTACATATTCAAAAAGGGTGTAAATTTATTATTACTTATATTATTACATATTTGTATTACATATACAAATGGAACTGAATTCTTTTTCTTTAGGGATTCAAAAACCCAAATACAATATACAAATGTAATATTGGGCAACGGAATACTGGCTAATTATTGTATATTTTCATCTTTATGAAGTTGATGGCATATCATCACCGCAAAAACGCTCATATTTAATAGCATATTGATAATTTCACCTCACTTTACTTATTCTATCTACTTCAGGTATACTGTGTAACTTAGCTTCACGCTTTATCCCTTCCGGGGTAGTCAGAGAGAACGGAGCGCCAAACGCTACGGTTTTAATTTAAATTTAAAATAATAAAATAACAACACGAAAAATTAATAAAATTTTTATTAGATGAGTTTGAAATCGTAAAAAATCTTATTGTTAACCAATTTTTTTCTTTAACCAATTTCATATATTATGATAATGTATTTTGTAAATTTTTTACTTAACTTTAAAATATCTTGATAACAAATATGTTATTATGGCAAGACACATAGATGAACGTACTTTCAGGTCAAAGCAATATAGCATGTGAAAATTAACAAAAATCGATAAAAAAATACCGGACCGAATTTGTTGTTGTAGCGAATGTGATTGTAATAGGTCGTCAGAAACTTTATGAGTACATCTACACCACATTTTTTTTTAATTGGAAAAGTCACTCTAGCAATGAAAACCCATTTAATGGATTACGTAATATTCCACCAGTCTAATCATATTCCGCTTCAACATGAGGTTAATGCTTGTAGCCCTATTGGCTATTACAGCGACCGAGTGGGGAGGGGAGAAGGTACTCTGTCCCTGAGAAATTGCAATCACTACGTCCCCTGCGGGAGTCACCTAGACTTGCGGCCGTTGATCGAGCTGGGCGACGTGAAGATGCGACTAGGGACAAATTAGACAATTATCTATTAATCTCTTTGTGTCATGTATGCAAAGTATTTTTCTACCTACATACGGCACGTTGATAATGTCGTCCATGCGGGAATAATAAGACATGAATATGATAATGGGAATCGCGTGCGAGCCTGCGCGCTCAAAGTAGCGCTTGGATAAAACTTTGCAGTGTTCGTTAATCGATTCCAGTTCGAAGTCTATGTGAAGGTCGACATAATGAACATACCGGTGACAACCTGATGCGATACGTAAGAATTTATTTTGTGCCTTTTGAAGAGCGTCATCATAGCTTGGTGCGCGCGAACGCTACTCAAGCGTAGGAGAGAATCTAACATAAGTTTTGTAAAGTTCCAATTTATTTGGAAGTGGCATTTTACTGCGGTTATTTATTAACGGGTAGAATCTACTGAGTATAAAGAGGGTTTTTTGACAAGATCTCTTAAGCTGAAAGCGTTATGGAGAATAAACGGGACCACGCCCCGAGTGCGAGCGCCGCTTTCTGGAGTCATTCGGCTACTAGGTTGTAGAGGCAAGAAGCTGTGTATACAGTGGTGTCATCAGCGTACACAGCCGGACATTTTTGGTACGAGGTATGTTACTTGTGTATAACACGTATAAAATAGGGGAAAGTGTGGATCTTTGAGGGACGTGTGCGTGCACGTAGCAAGGGGAGGGGAGAGTGCCTTTGACTTTGAAGCGAAAATACATATTCGGTGGACTCTTGCACGGTATGCATGATACAGTCCGTCAAGCCAATACGGACCAGCTTGAAAATCAAACCGATATACCAGATCTTTTGCGAAGGCTTTTGCTATGTCGCGGAAAATCGCAGCAGTGCTTTTGTGATAGAAGTACGAATATTATAGTGACCTATATGCTCGACCAGACGATGAACTTAGTGGACAGCAGAGTTTCTTTCTGTTCTTCTACTTCTTCTAAGTGTTTCTTTCTGAAACTAAATTGTTCGTCAATGACCAGAGATTTGGCCTTTACCGCCTCAGATAGTCTAATCATATTAGGATTAAATTTTACATAGACTGATTATCTAGATCAGTGGTTCCCAACCGGTGGTCCGCGGACCACCAGTGGTCCGCAGAAGCCTAAAAGTGGTCCGCGAACAATTTTAATTTTATGACTGGGGATGGTGAGGCGAAGGTTCTGTTTAATTATCACAGTTAGTTTTTAATATACCTACATGCATAGTGGTCCCTGCTACCAAGAATGATATAAAAGTGGTCCTTGATCAAGAAAAGGTTGGGAACCCCTGATCTAGATGGCTTGTCGGGTTTTTATATCCCAATGACGATGATTTCCTTCCACTCATTTGTAAAGGCGACAGAGATTTTCTAGTGTAACTTTTCTAAACAATCAAGCCCCACCGCGATTAATTTTTGTATATGTTTTTACAAGATATATAATTTGATAGTATATTGTTTCGATCTATCTCGTAAAGGTTTATAGAAAAACATGTCTTTACGACGTCATAGGAATAACTGATATTCTCGATTTTACTTTTAAATGCTTTTGTGAAATAGTGTAAACCGCGTTTAAATCAGTTGCGAAATTTTTAAGATCCCCGCCATTATCTTTAGCTTTATAATATGTACAGATTTAATTTCTTAGATTCTTAAATTTTTTTACAACATTTATTGATTTCTTATTCAATCTCAAGGATTTTTTTTACATATAACGTACGAGAATTAAATTCAAAAAATATCTTCGACCTAGAATTGTTTTTAGCATGTCTTATATTGGAGGGCTTTTGATTATTTGTAATAAACCCTAACCCCAAAGATCTCTATCAAAAGAGACTGAAACGATTGCATACATTCGTGGGCCCAGAATGTTAAGAGATAAAAAAATGATTTAGTAGAGATTTAGTAAAAGTGGAGTTATGTACACAGCACAATCGACTTCTATAAAATAGGTGATTAATGAGAATAAAATTCATAAAAAAGTACTAGTCGTTGAAAATGTAAAAAAACAAGAAAGCACTCAAAACGCATCGAAACGAGTAAAGCGAAAAATGCAAAAATGCATCAATAAGCTGTCACATCTGTCATTTAAAATATGATTGATTTTAATCGATTTAAAAGTATCCCTAAAATGTACCTCATCCTATCATTTTTGGTTTTCGGTAATTAATTGACATTTTCTTTATTTAGAACTGTCGTTAAATGCACTAATAAGTAGATACGTTATAAAATAAAACACTTTAAACTTAAAGAAAATAAACAAATATTTTATTTTTGTAGTACTGTATTGGATTATTTACGTCGATTAAAGATCTAAAACAATTTTGCTCATATTTCCAGATTGTCAATTGAGCTGATTATTAAATCGAAAAAAAAAATACCCAATTTTTTAGACCATATTTCAAGTCTTTACAGTTGGGTCCATGATTTTCCATTTCCTTTTTGATAATTGACATTGACATGTCAATCAGAAACAACAACACGTGCAAGGAAACACTTCTTAGTAATTTTGTTACATATGGTACCGATATTTAAGTTTAAAATTTCAGTCTTATCTAATTGCAGCAATTTAAAAAAAATCTGTCACTTAAAAATGACATGTTCTGGTCGGTACTGAGAGTTTGATGTTGTATAGAATGTTTATTGTTTCGAAACCAGCTAAACCAATGAAACTAAAGGAGAAGACCTCGGCGATTGAGGAATAAGTCATTAAATTGAGTGTCGTCTAAATTATATTTAGTATTGCTAAACCTAATCCGGACAGGATAATACTTAATAATATTCTTGAAATAATAATAACTTGTTCTTTCTACATTTTAATATTTTTTTAAGTACAACTTTCAAATATATCTATATGAAAGTAATTTGCTCGGATCGATAATTAAAGTACGCTCTAACGTTTTAATTCCCATTAATAGAAAATAATGTGATTGATTATTTTTAACCAAAAAAAAATCGACGTTAACCAGTAAAGTAAAAAGTTAAAATTGAGTTATCCGTCCATTTGTCGCGCACATACTTAATGCAAATTAAGGACTATCATATTCTCAGTGATGGTATTGTTAGGACCAAATTAAAATTGGACCACATGGTAAGCACCAGTTTTCAAATAATAAAAGAATCATCAAAAACGGTCCAAGTTCTGAGACACATAAAAAAATTCAATCGAAACCACGACGATCGTATAGTTATACGACATGGGACCGTCGTGGCGCGGTGGGACAGCGTCTGACTGAACGCGACGATTGTGGACTCTACTTTGTCCCCTATGTGGACAAAATTGAATTAAATATGGCGCAGTTATGTAATTATGCAATATGTTAAAAGTAACAATAAATAACTTTAAATTATTACATAACTGATAAATATTGTTAAGGCAACTTATTCGAATAAACATATTTAAAGCGCAACAACTACACTTACAACTTGTGCATATATGGTTCTAAGATTAGCCGTTCACAGTTTTCATTGACTTTTTTCATTATCCTCAACGGGGTAGCCGCCGGGGTAGGTAGACAGAAGCGCGGAGCATACCCTCCGAAGGACTTCGTGCTTTTTAGGTGACCTTTCCCCATTATCATCGATACTGTGTTCTCGAAGGGTAACCAAGGTCTTCTTTTGCCTCTATTCAATCAGTCTGGTTTCATAAATCTTTTTTTGTCGTTTCGTCTCTCATTACCTCGACGTGCCCATACCTGTAACATCTTTGCTTGTGCTAGCCGTACCAATACTGTATTGTGTACGGCCAACCAGTATAGCTATTCTCTCGTTTCGTTGTTTTACTTACGACACCACTCTTTGTTACCGACAACTAATATAACACTTCATTTGTATGTTCAAATGTCTTTCTATTTACATTATAGGCATTTCTTCATTTCTTTCCATATCAGTCAGTATGTTGTAATAACATTTATGTAATGTTAGCAAACACGTATCTATGAAATACATATCAAAACATTGATATAATGTTATTTACAATAAAAGTCAGCAAGAAATATTAATATAAACAACAATATACTCATTGTATAACATAAAACTGTAATAATTCTTAAAAAATAAAAAACTTATTACATATCTTGGCCGAAATCTAATCTGGTCCTAATAAGCGCATCACCACAAGCACGTCACTTGTTTTACTTTTCACTAGTAAAAGATAGCTGAACGAACTTTCAGGATCTACGCTAGAATACCTGCTCCCAACTTTTGCATTCCTGTAGTGCAAAAGTGTGTCCCAGAAAGGACGAATACTTAGTTATCTAATGTTAATTTCGGAAAAAAAAGTCTCTTAAAGTCAATCATTTGAAATACATACTTAGATTGGCTGTAAATACTGTTACAATTAAAAATAAACAAATTTTATTACTTTAGAATTTGGTATCTGTCATTTTATACGATTTTTCATCGTGTTTTCTTAGGATCACCAAGATATCATTAATATGTTGTTTTATCACTTATATTATCTTCTGGAAATATCAATCTATTAATTTAAGGCTCTTTCATTTAATGCCCTAGCCGGGACTGGTTTAACCAGAAAAGTTTAATACAACTGTCAATTATGTATTTGTAAAACGTTGCTATTAGGAAATAGCCTTGGATTTTTTAAATACATAAAATAAATAAAATAATATTTTTAAAATTAACCTATTATTTTGTTACTAGAGAAAACCCTCTTAAGATTAAACTCATTTTAAAATAGAATTATCAATAAAATATTTCTTCTCTCTCTCTATCTGGGGACTAAAAAAATAAAAAAAAAACAAATTTACTTAACATACATAAACATGTATTATATTTACATAAAGTAATACGTATTTTGACTTATTTAAAAAATAAATAAATAAGCCAAGTAAAACAAACAGGCTACAACCATATCAAACTAGTGTACTAGTTTGATATGGTTGTATCATTAGGTTGACACCCACTTCAAAATAATAAAAGATCCTACAAGATTCAGCTGACTATCGTTCATTTACTTCTAAAAATTAAAAAATTCCGTTACTTTGTTATGGACCCCATTATCACAATCTAATCAAACTTCATTCACCTCGTCAATCTATACATGAAATACATATTTTCCAATAAAAAAGAATCCGCGAAATCGATTGGCGTAATATTGAGTTATTCGTCCATTGGTCACGCACATACCAAATGCAAATACCTCGTTTAATACCTTTATGATTTCATCATGACTAGCATTGTCAGAACTGTCCAAATATTTACCAAACCAGAAGCACAAGCTCTCAAATAAAAAAGAATCCTCAAAGTTGGTTCGTTCAGTCGAAAATTCCTGAGGTAATAAATGTTTAAAAATTCAGTCGAATTGAGAACCTCCTCCTTTTACAGAAGTCTGTCAAAAACATGATAGATAGGTTCAGTTTATCTCTACCTGCAAAATTTAACGCAAACCTATTAGTTTTTATTAGATTATATAGAGCTGAGAGTATTACCTAGATTAATTAATTAATTTATTTATTTAAGTAGTAGATGTATACAGTAATTACAAATTCAAGGTGCAATCATAGACTCATTCGAGTTTTACCGTGCACCATCGTCGTCAAACACTTACGTTACTTAAGTGATAGTTTAATTCATTTAAATGATATATTAAATAACTGAAAACATGAAGAAGGAGACATTACACATTTAAAGGCATAATATAAAAAATTATGATAAAACTTTAACTATAACCTTTAATCTATCTATCCATGATTTTTTTCTTTTTTTTCAGGAAGTTTGTTTTACTAAACATTTTATTTAAAAGTCGTTGGTCGTTTTACTAAACATTTTATTTAAAATGTTGACGCAATACTTTGAACTTGATTTTATGCAAATATTTTTTTCTACTTATATTCATCTAATTGTTTTCTATTATATTTTGTCATTTTCCTTTGTTTTGTCTTCTATTATTTTTGTATCTCTAATAGACATGACAGTCTTAGTTGCAAATATCCTTAAAGAAAATATTTTATTTGTGCTATGGAGCATATTTTCGCTTTCTACTCTCGGTTTTCAATATCTATAATAGTAAGCCTTGCAAATGCTCACTTTTACAAGTTTATTAAAAGTTACGCCTGATTACTTCATATATTTACATATTCTCGGGAAAAATCTTTAAATTTACTCGACAATTTTTACATACACGCTTTGTTATATTTAAAATTTAGTTTATTTCCAGCTTTTACTGGACTGTTAGGTTGATATTTGGATTGGTGACTAGTCATAAAAGATAATCAAGTCAAATTTAGAGCTTAAATTGTATCCTGAGTGAACGCAGAAGTCGGTACAAATACAGAATTCACTTTCTTTTGTCGGTCAGTCGAGGACGACGCGTTACTTAACATTTTACTTGGCTCTCATTTCACATTTATGTATTTATGGGATTTTTTTGTAAAGAAATTATTACTATTATCAATTAATACTTGGCTATTTTTAAAATCGCATTATTTTCTACGTTCTTTGATCTAACATATTTAACTTTTTTTACTTCTTTGAAAGTAGTTATCAGTAATGATTAGATTTTTTCCTGTATAATAGTCCTATAGTCAGTACTACCTTGATACCAAATATTAAGTTACCGAGAAGTGGGTTGGGTTTTTCATAAGTGAGTATGTAATAATTTTTCAATAACCGTTTGAGTTATATTGTTGATGAGATTTTATATAAGTCATGGAGGATTGTAATAAATTTGCTAAATTTCATGCATGTAAAATAATATTGACTTACGAATTATGAAGAGCTCGAAATCAATTATTTTGCTCGAAAATGGTTCGTGTAAAACACATTGCGAGTTTTCAGTTTTTAACTTGGCTGAACACGCTGGCCGAAATACACGCCGTACTTTGAACATGAAATATAATTATATAGTTTAAGACATATTTTTTTACGAAAAAAAATAATCGTAAATAAAAAAAAAGATGTGAAACTAATGTCCTTGACTAATCAAAAAATATTACCAAAATCCAATCAGGCACTCCACTAATAACAATTATATGACTTTTGCAGTATTTGATCGATATATGCTTAAGTTTATTTGATTCTATAAAAATATATGTTTTATTAAATCTTCATCAGTATATTTTTTTTCAAATTTGAATTAAAATGTAGAATCATTTAATTATAAAAAGTTACTTTTTAATACGAAAAATCATTTAATTAAAAAACAATTACTTTTTAATACGAAAAACTTTACTACCGAGATTTTTTGTACCCAAATGAATACATTTTTTTTAAATAATAAAAAATGTAATTCATTATTTATCTTTATTATTTAAAACTAGCGACCCGCTCGCGGCTTCGCCCGCTTATACCATAGAATTATTTACTTAACACACTGAATTATGTTCGTGTTTTGATGTACCTATTATGTATGTTTGCAGCGCAATGAAGATTTCTTATGAGATAGTTATTAAAACTTTAGGTCGCATTTTTGTACCTCCCATAAGAATCTTCAATTGAATGTTTGAAATAAAAATATAACTTATCGATACTTAGAATAAAATCCTAACTCATC
>JAATLQ010031525.1:0-11369 GCA_013421005.1 Heliconius erato x Heliconius himera
CCTCAGCCCAGATTTGATATGCCTCGCGTTTGCTAGAGGCAGCAAGCTTGCAAGACGTATCAAACCAAGGCTGTGACTTGCCACCGATTGGCACTACAGTGCTAGGAATATAAAGTTCCATGCCCTGCAGAACCACGTCGGCAACAGCAGCGGCACAGGTACTAGGATCATCAGAAGAGAAGCAAACCGGCCCCCAGGGATAAGATGAGTAAAATGTACGCATCCCATCCCAATCTGCTCACTTGTAGTGCCAGACGCGACGAGTTGCGGGTGATCTGCAGCTCCCGCGCTTAATGGGCACGACACTCCGTACCAGGCAGTGGTCAGAAGACCCCAAAGGGGCATCGACGACAACCTGGTACTGTTCCGGATGTGAAGTCAGCAGAAGGTCCAATAAAGAGGCATTGTGGTTGTCCACGTCCAGAAGTCGCGTAGGCGACTCAACCAATTGGGAAAATCAGTTCGCCATAGGAAGGTCAAATGCAGCCCTCCCCGCGTGGTCGGTGGTGCGTGATCCAAGCCAACTGGCATTGTGCGCATTAAAATCGCCCAGTATCACGACCTCAGCGGAGGGGGTCTGTGAGAGCATGTCGTCGATAGCCGATTGAATGTGCTCCATGAGCCGATCCGTTTCTGCATTACCACTGTGGGACCTGTAAAGGCATGTGTAGACCCGGGCACGGTCGTCCGAGTCAAAATGGAGCCAGATAGTAGACAGGCCCCGACCTTCAAAATGGGTAAGACGACGGAAACCTAGATCCTCCCTTGCGAACACAGCGACCCCGGCATGAGGCATAAAGTTATGTTCTATTTTGTAGCCGGGGTTTTGGAGATAGGCTGTGTCGCTCGGTCGGGCAATTTGACTCTCCGTCAGGAATAACAAGGCCGGCCGTGCCGTCTCGAGATGGTGGTGGACGGCATTTAGGTTGGAATGTGCACCCCTGATATTGCAAAAGTCCACGTTGAGCGTGGAAGGGGTTGCCGTGGAGCGTCTCGTTTGCCCTGTCTATACCGCGGCGCGCCCAGAATTCGAAGGGTGGCCTGAGTTTGGAGACTAAGGGAGGGATTCTCCAGCACCGGAGGTGCTGGTACCCTCCTGGGGTAGTTTCTCTTTAAGTGCCGCTATCATATTCCAGGGAGGGGTGGGGGTTGGGCTTCGGAGCCCAGCATTACCTGATGCGAATCGCAGTGGCATAAAGCCACTACTTAACGCCGGTTTTAAATGCCGGGAGTGTGATGATCCGGTCGAGTCTGCCCATGCTGGTTGCCATTGCTGGCGACGTGACTCTACCACACGTACTTTAGTCGCCTCTTACGATACCACCAGTACCAGGATGATCCTATTCTATGCTGGGATCACAAGGCAAAATATGAATTCTGTGCAATTCTACCGCGCGTGCTTCTCCTATGCAATAACAGTTGTGTCGGACTATATGGAGGCCTCAGTGGGCGAGTCCAACTCTCACTAAACTAACGAAATTCTAAAAACTACCTATCTCAACACAGAGGCCACCATAAGGTAATGGGACAGTGAGACTATAAACGATAACTTAATTTTATTTTCTCACTTTGGTAAGATGCAACATGTAATATTTCGATTTAGGCACAAAGAAGTGGAGAAAGGAGGGTATTGATATTTATTTTTTCCTGTCTATCATAAGAAATAAAAAAAAAATTAAATAATAATACACTACAAAAGATTTTATTTCTTCAGGTGCCAGAAGATATGAAGCGTCGAGTGCTACGTTTTTATGACTATGCTTGGTCAAGAGAGATAATACAAGTAGGTGACAACACATTGCTGCGACAATTGCCTGATACACTTAACGCTGAATTGGCTCTGCATATATATTTAAGTGTTTTGAAAAAGGTACGTATTAACTTTCGTATTCGTGTCTCTTACCACAGTGATCATGTCCTTACAACAATCAAGCTTGTAACTTATCCAACTAATCAGCCGATAAGTACCTCTTGTACTTCTTTCACGTAATGATGTGAGAATTGATTTGTTGATTGGATTAAATTTATGTATATGTATATAACAGAAACGTTAGGGTTTTGTAATCTATGAATGTATAAAAAAAAATATTCCGCTACTAAACAGGTTTTTCCGTTTTGAAGTTAACAAACACAAACTGCGGGCCACTAGTACTAATAATATAAATATACAGGGTGGAAGTGTCAGCGTTCCTTTTACGGGAACAGCATATCGGATAAAATATTTTAAACCCATACCTAAAAAAAATAATGAAGATACCTCAATAGTTTAAACGAAGGTTTTTTTTTTCATTTATTGCTTTGTATGTTTTACCAATTGTAAAAAAATATTTGTTCAGCTTCACGCCGTATCCCGTACACAGCAAGGTAGGTAGAGGGAACCTAGTGTTAAAGACACTGTTCCTCATTTTCTGCCTTATTTCAAAAGCGAAAGTGTTGAGGAATCATTAAGTACATGTGGCGGAACTCAATGCTGCGCTTTGCATTGACACCAGGGGCCTTACTCTTAAAAATTTCAATCCCATTTTGACGTCTAAGCCAATGTAATCTTGCGGCGACGTCTTTTTGGTACTCTTGAAACCAATATTCTCGAAGTCGGATTACTATTGTTTTGACCAATCCTAACGCCGTTATAAGTGACAGTGTTGTACACTTTATCGATAATAATTTTTTTATGGAAAAGACAAGGCAAACGAGCGTGCGGGTCACCTGATGGTAAGTGATCATCGCCGCCCACGACCCCGTGCAACACCAGAGGAGCTACGGGTGCGTTGCCTGCCTGTAAGGTGGGTTGGGCGCCGGAACCCGACATTACCTGATGCGAAACGCAGTGGCATAAAGCCACTACTTCACGCCGGTTTTAAATGAGTTATTGATAACCAATACCGGTATATGCAAATGTTGCAGCGATGCAAAAGGATAATGCTGCTTCTGTTGCTTCTGTTACTTCTTTATTATCAGTACCGCAAACACTACGTGATAGGGCACAAATCAGTAATAATTTGCGAAAAACTAATTTAAATGCTATGGCACCCGTACCGCAAGTAACGGACAAACATAATGGCGAAGATGACTGGATTCGTGTTAATAAAAAGAAGGAGAGATTTAGGGGTATGCGAGGTACAGCCTGTGTAGACTCGGGAACAAAGATAAAAGCTGCGGATATACAAATTCCTTTGTATATTTATAATATTTCTAAGGAAAATACTGAACATGATGTGGCAGAATATGTTTATGCGAAGACACAGATAAATATATTATAGTACCGGAGAAAATTAATATGAAATCTGTGTGTGTATGAGCCAAAACAAAAAACACACGAATAATTCATTAAAACTTGTTAGGTTCAATTGCAAATCTGTGAAGCGTTCTATGGAGAATGTGAGGAGCTTGTGCATAACTGCGGATGTGGTGGCAAGAGACATGGCTGCTGCCTCACGATCTGACCTATCTCAGCACTGTGCATGACGATTTCGAGTGGACTGGTACTTCGGCAGTGGACACCAGCGCTGGTATTCTCCATGGCGACCTTATGGAGGGGTGGCGCGGTTGTGGCGTAAGAATGTGTTCTTGTCGGTTTGTGTAGTGAATTGTGTAAGTACGTATGCGCGGTGAAGTGTCAAATGCTTGAGTACATTATGTTATTTTTCTCTTTTTATATGCCAGTTGACTGTCCGGAGAATATAACTGAATTTACTGAATATTTAAGTGAAATGAATGCAATTATTGAAGACTGTTATGTTAATATAGGTTTAAAGAATTAATTCTCATAAAAAACATTAAGTTTTGCTTACAATGAGATACAAAAAACATATTACAAAACAGTACAATACAAGCCTCTGACTTCTAAAATATACACAAAATATTAGATCTATTATAGTTTAGGATATTATGCATGCTCTAATTTAACTTACTACCTACTTACTCATTAGTCATTACAACATGTTGTTTTAATTTCTTTTTAAACACAGAAATGCTGTCACAATTCTTTATATGGTTAGGTAGACTATTATATTATAAGAGGCCGGTCGTGGCGCAGCGGCACGAAGTGTGACTGCAAAACCGACTGGTTCTGGGTTCGATCCCCAGTCGAGGAGATGAAATATTTACTTAAATTTATATTTCCATTTCTTCGCTCTGGTGTCGAGGTTAAGCGCGGCGTTGAGTTCTGCCACTCAACACGCAATGCCTCCAGAATTCGGCAGAAAGTGGGGAACGTAGTTTCTTAACACTAGGTTCCCTCTGCCTACCCTGCTGTGTGCGGGATACAGCGTGAAGCTAATTTAATTTTTTTAATTTAGACTATTATAAAGCAGTACTCCATCAAACATTATTGTCTTTTTTCCGTAATTCGTTCGTACGGAAGGTAATTCAAGTTTATGTTTATTCCCGACTGCTAAGGAAGGGTAATGTTTTTCGCGCGTATCTTGTATGTATGTAATATTCTTTATTACCTCATATCTCTAGAACCGCTCAACGGATTTACATAATTGATGTATCGTTAGATTCGTATTAGCAGCCCAAGTGTTCTTAGATAGATGACGTTCAATGTGGAATGTGGGACGCCATTGGACTTAGTGAAAAAAAAAAAATTCGTTTCGAATACCACAATATGGGTCTCAAATTCAAGAGCTTACTACGAGGATTTCAAAAAGGTATATCATGATTATGGTTACCATAATGAATTCATAGAAAATAAACAAGCCCAATAGTTTATTAGGATTAACATTCGGGACCTCTTTAAATTATGCGGGGTTCCTGGTAAAGATTTTATTGATTGAAGAATTACCCATAAGTCCCGACTGTTAATCCTAATAAACTATTGGGCTTGTTTATTTTCTTTTTAGTTTGATGCAGTCTGGGTTTTTGTTTTACAAATATTTTTTATTTTCTTAAGTTGTGTTTGAATATTTTTTTATTTAATATAATATTCGATTTGATTGTGTTTGTGGTAATTTTTCTTAAAAGGATACAAGTGTAATATGTATATAATTGACGTACTTTTAATAATTTCGTTTTCTTTTATAATTGTGTAGTTGGAGTAAGGTAAGGATATTGAAATAGTATTTTAATAATTTTATTCTGGGTCCTTTGTAACGAAATTAAGTTTGTTGGGGCAGCCGATCCCCATATTTCTATTAAATACTCTAAGTGAGCTTTAACTAGGCAGTTATATATAATTGGACGCACTTTCGTTGGAATACAATTTGAAACTTTATGTAAAGCTCCCAATAAAGAGGATATTTTTTTCCTTACGTGCTCAATGTGTGGCTTCCAATTTAATTTATCGTCTATCCACAGGTCAAGGTATTTTTCACAGTCAGATCGTAATATCTTTTCGTTATTTATAGTTAAAGGGATAAAATCAGCTATAGTTTTGTTTTTCGCAGCAAAAATCATAAATGAAGACTTTTGCGTGTTTATGGTTAATAAGTTATATTTTAACCATTCGTTTAGCTTATTTAGATCTTTCTGGGCGTCCGTAACAATATCGTGAATTAACTTATCAAAATAAAAAAGAGAAGTGTCGTCAGCATACAAAGTAAGATGTCCTGTTAGATCGATCTTACTTATGTTATTTATATAAATTAAAAACATCAAAGGACCGATTATAGAAACTTGCGGGATTCCATATGTTACTGTTTTGGATGAACTTACGAAGTTATCAATTTTTACAACTTGACTCCTATTTGATAGATATGATGTAAACATGTCGTGAGCTGTGCCTGTAATCCAAATGTGATTTAATTTCTCTAAAAGTTTTTGGTAACTTACCGTGTCGAAAGCTTTTTTAGGTCAATGAAGATCCCTAGTATAATATTCTTTTGATCTATATTTGTTTTTATTTTTGAAGTTAAATCTATTACAGCTGAGACTGTGCTTGACTTAGGCCTAAATCCATATTGTTGTTCTATAAGAAAATTTATTTCAATTAAGTAATCATTTAATCGTTTATACAATATACGTTCAAATATTTTAGAAACAACTGGCAATACTGACACTGGTCTGTAGTTGCCAGGATCCGTTCTACTTCCGGATTTGTAAATAGGGCTTACCTTAGCAATTTTAAGACTGTCAGGAAATATTCCACGTGATAAACATGTATTAATGCAGTCAGAAAGTTTATCAATTATTATATTTTTCAGACATTTAATGGCTTTGGTACTAACCCCGTCCATCCCTGTACTGGTGTTACTATCCAAATTGTCAATAATGGTAGAAAGTTTCTGTACACTGCAAGGTTGGAATTTGTCTAGAGTTCTGACATGAGTATAATCATTGTCGATTGTTAAGAGGCTATCGTTATTTGTGTGGTACCATTGAGGTATTTTGCTAGCTAGATCAAAACCAACTGATGAAAAAAACAAATTAAATGAGTCGCAAATTGAATTACCCTCTGTAATAACTTTTGAGTTCAAGATAAGTTTGGGAGGAGCATAGTTATTTTTAATCTTGTTTATTGATAGGGTACAAATAATATCCCACAATTTCTTGGAGTCGTTATGAGTATTATAAAATAAATTATAGTAATAATAAGAGGCCGTCGTGGCCCAGGGATACAAGGGTGTGACTGTAACGCGACGGTTGTGGGTTCGATCCCCACTCGAGGAAATCAAATATTTACTTAAATTTATATTTCCATTTCTTCGCTCTGGTGTCAAGGCTAAGCGCGGCGTTGAGTTCTGCCACTCAACACGCAATGCCTCCAGAATTTGGCAGAAAGTGGGGAACGGAGTGTCTTAACACTAGGTTCCCTCTGCCTACCCTGCTGTGTGCGGGATACAGCGTGAAGCTGATTTAGTTATTAAAATAATCATAGATATTTTCTTTGTTTTCGTAATGTGTGGTCGAGGCAGTGTCGTACAATTTTTCATAGTCGAGAGCTTTATACCGATTTTTTTATTTATTGAAGAAGGCAATCTGTGGACCTCAAGGTATAGTTGATTATCTATATATATAAAAGGACTTGTGCTGACTGACTGAGGTAAGACGCACGCAGAGCCGTAACCGCTGATCGTAGAAACGTGAAATTTGGGCAGATGTTTATTTTCATATTCTGGACATCCACTAAGAAGGGAATTTGAAAAATTTTAACCCTAAAGGGATGAAATAGGGGTTGAAAGTTTGTATGGAAAAAAAATTTAATCTGTACCGATTTTTATAAAATTTGAAATTCAGACTCTTAAAAATATTTCATTGAACACGTGTTTCATGGTTTTTAAGAATTCACCTCCTAAGGGTTCAAATAAGAGGTTGAAAGTTTATATGGAAAAATTTTTAAATTGCCACCGATTTTTATAAAAATTTAAATTCAGACTGTTAAAAATATTTTATTGAACACGTGTTTCGGGGTTTTTTTAGAATTCACTCCTAATAAGCGGGCGAAGCCGCATGCGCCCTCTAGTGGTCTGATAAGGACGATTCAATTATAGAAATACTGAAGGAGTGGTTGTCTGTGTTACTTGCAATATGGTCTAATATTGTGTTTGTTGTGCTGGTTACACGCGTACTGTATGCTCTGTCTATCTTATTAAGTATTTCGTAGCCATTTTCTTTTAAGTCGTGTAAGTATTGCGATGTGTAACTGTTTTTACTCAACAAATCGATGTTGAAGTCTCCAACGACCAGTGTTCTCCTACGTTTCTCCAATTGTGAAAAGTAAATGTTCATGAAGTTATTAATACTTGTATCCCCGGGCCTATATATCGCTCCAATATTCAGAGATAGCTTATCTATAGATATCCATAAAAAATGGTTTCCATTCTCATAGAGTTCTTCAGTTATTTCGTATTTAATACTGTCATGCACATAAATTGAGACGCCGCCACCCTTCATGTTTTTCCTATAGTTATATATATGTTTATAGTTTTGTATGTTGTACAGATTCGCATCACTGTCTGATGTAATCCATGTCTCAGTGAATATTAATAGGTGTGTTGTTTTTGGTATTGCTCTAAGTATGCAATGAATTTCATCAAACTTACCTGCCGTGCGTATACTCCTTAAGTTTGCATAGAAGAAGCGCAAGGAAGATGAATGGAGGGAAATGTCTTCATATTTTTTTACAAGTTGGTAATTTATTTTACATAGTGGTTCCCTAAATTCTTCATTTTGTAGTGCATTAGTTACTAGTTTTTTTGTTAATATTGTTTGTAACGATTGTGGGCCTTCCTTTGATGTATTTTATGATTAGGTCCATTTCGCCATTTGCTATACGCATATTTAATTTCTCCTTTAAAGACTGCAGATAAAGCTTTTGCATAGGAGTTTGATCAGCGTAAATTTGTATAATTTCAGGTAATTTAGCCTTGTTCCGCAGTAGGTATTTAGTTTTTTCACTGTTGTCGAAGAAAACCTTTACCGGTCGGTGTTTATTCATAATAAATTTACCCAGTCTTATGCAATTAATTGGTTTAGGGCAGTTCTCATACGTTGCTTTCAATAACTTAAAAACTTCTTCGTTATCGTAGATACGTCTAGAGTTATAATTATTATCAATTTTTTCCGATATACCCACAATTACGATGTTTTTTTCGCGGTCACATCTATCTTTAACTTCCATGTAGAGGTCTTCGTTTACGAGCGCCGGCGAATTACCCGCTGGATTAAGACTTTCTTGAATTTTTAACTTTGATACATCGATTTCTATAGTTTTAATTTTATCTTCTGTGATCGAGTATGTGGATTTAATGTTTTGATTTTCGTTATTGATAGATTCAAAGTTCTTAGTGAGATTTTCTGTAGTAAATTTATTTTTTTTAATTTCAGTCTTTATGTCAGATATTTCTTCGCATATGTGCGCTAAGTTTTCATTCTGCTCTTTTCCAAAATCTTCCAAAAATTTCATTATATCTGTGCGAAAGCTTAGCTTAGCTATAGTTTTTATGTTAAGTGATTTTAATGCACATCCCAACAAATTATTTTTTAATGAATTAACACTTTTTTGGAAGGAGCAGTATTGGGCTTGTGTGGATTATGAGATGTTATCTTGTAGTAACCCCAAAACTTATACCTATACCAGTGATTAACGGGTCGTCACGTTGGCTAGACCACTGCCTTGTAACTAAGTTGACTAGAAATTATATTAAAAGTATTAATATTTTAAATGAGGTATCATGGTCTAATCACTACCCTTTGGAGGTTATTTGCACTTTAAACATATCAGCTTTGTTAGATAACTCATTGCAGTTAAAGGCAGAAAATAATAAAATAATATGGGGTCATAGGGATAACGATCAGATTAAATTTTTTACAGAACTATGTAATAAGAAACTAAGGTTAATAGAGTTACCGGAGGAGATGAGGGAGTGCTGCGATAATATTTGTAATGATTCTAACCATAACATACTGATTGATAAATTGTATAGAGATATAAATAGTATATTGCAGGAGGCAGCTATAGCCAGTTACAAAAAAAATGTAAGCAATAAGAAAAAATATGTTACGGGGTGGAATAAACATGTAAGACCATTTCATCCAGCGGCTCGACAATGTTTTCAGTCTTGGGTATGGGCGGGGAAGCCAACTTATGGAATATTTTATAATTAAATTTTGGCGGCATACTAATGGACTGAATGCACGGTTGAATCGAGCTGTCGAGGTGGGGGGAGTTAACGGCTATGAAAATATAGCTAATATGTTTAAGAATGAATTTGCAATAAAGCCAAATAATGTGTCATATAATTTGTATAAGAGTGACACTAAAGCCATAGTGAACAGTGATAAGGACTTATTTATTTTTACTCTTGATGAGTTCAATAAAATATTGCAAGGTATGAAAAGGGGAAAATCACCAGGTCACGGTGGCTTGAGTATCGAGCATTTGAGGTACGCTGGTGTACATCTCCCCAGTGTCCTCAAGTTATTGTATGGTCTCTGTTGTAGACATAGGTATCTCCCAGATGATATGTTACGGACAGTTGTAATACCTATTATGAAAAATAGATCAGGTGACGCGGTGGATAAAGGCCAATTACAGGCCGATATCCTTGGCCACGATCACTGCTAAAGTGCTGGACGGTCTGCTTGACACTCGTTTAAATAAAGCAGTTAAATTACACGATGCACAGTTTCGTTTTATGCCTAAACTTGCCACTGAAAGTGCCTTACTATGCCTCAAACAAGTATTTGCCTGCTTTTTGGATCTCTCTAAAGCTTTCGACCTCGTGTCATATAAAATACTATGGAATAGGTTAAAATCATGGTCTAGTTTAAATTCTAACTTAATTGACTTGTTTAAATATTGGTATAAAAGTCAGACAAATGTAGTTAAATGCTTTTAGTGACTCTTATAAATTAAAGTGTGGGGTAAGACAGGGGGGCATTACATCACCTAGGTTATTTAATTTGTATATAGATGAACTAATTGAGAAATTGAATAGAGCTGGAGAAGGGGTTTTCAGTCTATGGTATTTCCATGAACATGGTGTTCCACTAAAACAAGTACCTGAGTACAAATACCTCGGTCACATTGTAACCGAACCTCTGATTGATTGAACCATTTGACATATGTATTTGTATTATTATATTTATGTTATTAGTTATCTATACTTATAATAAATCTGTAGAAAAGTCGTTTCTGTACATTGAAAATATTTTAAAAAAAATTAGCCAGGGTGTTAAAGGATAATTAACAGAATCCATTTCCAACATTTTTGGAATTTTTGTCTGTTTGTCTGTTTGTCTATTTATGTGAACACGTATCACGTAAAAAGTACACAGTAAATTTAAGCAACTTACATAAAAATTACAAATAAATCAAGGTAGGTTTTAGTGTTTATTTCATTGTAATCGCTTCACTCTAGCAAACGATATAAGTATTTAAGTTTTCAAGAAGTTAATATTTGAGATAGTAAAAATCGGTACCAGTAACGCTATCTATTGACAAAAGTAGTAGGTACTAACGAATCTTGATACTCACTTACTACCATACGCGTAACGCTATCACTAATTGTGATGGGATCTTAATAGATGGCGCTGTGCATAAAAGAAAATATAGTTTGGAAAGGTTACCGCTACACTTTATCAAAAAATAATGTACTTAAAGTTTTAAAGATATTTATTTATATTTGAAAAAAAAAAGAAATTATTAAGAAATAAATTATTATATTGTTGAGTTATTATCTGCTTAAAGTTAATTACGTCATGTAAGTGTAATCTATACTTATAATAAATTTAACATAAACATAGTAGTATTTTTCTAACAATGTTCGAATGGTTACAGTTCAATTGTAAGTCCAAAAGAATGACTTTAGAAACGTCTTATTTATTTGACTGTTGATAAATTTACGTATTCTTAAAGTACAATTGTTCATAGTACTAACTACAAAGTAAACTACATTGAATTGTTGGTGAAGATTACCTTCGTAACA
>JAATLQ010031526.1:0-11373 GCA_013421005.1 Heliconius erato x Heliconius himera
TATTAAAAAAATATTTTGTTTTTTTTAATAATATTAGGTTTATTCTATGATTGATCCTGACTGGTTGTGGGTTCGATCCCCGCTCGAGGAGATGAAATATTTACTTAAATTTATATTTCCATTTCTTCGCTTTGGTGTCGAGGTTAAGCGCGGCGTTGAGTTCTGCCACTCAACACGCAATGCCTCCAGAATTCGGCAGAAAGTGGGGAACGGAGTGTCTTAACACTAGGTTCCCTCTGGCTGCCGTGCTGTGTGCGGGATAAAACGTGAAGCTAATTTTTATTTCTTACGTAGACTACTTCCCCCAATTTCAGTTGCTGGTTACGTCACGTACTACATTCATGTTTTCCTTAAAATTTAATTTTTCTAAGTTCAAATTAAGGTAGTAAGCTGTTTATTTAAAAAATATTATGTTTTATTTTTATAATATTAGATTTATTCTATGATTGATCCCATAATGTTAATTACTTCTACGCTACTTTTTTGTTTTTTTAAAGTCTATTAATAATATTAAAGTTATTTAACATTAGTACTAGTACAATCGCAATATTAAACTAGGTATATTATTTCAGTTAACATGGTACTGATATTTGATCTCCGTCGTTTCTAATGTTAAGTTTATTGATAAAATTACTTAAAAGCTTTTTAATTTCATTGAATTCGATGATAGTTCAAAACTGCCCCATATATGTTCAAAGCTACCCCGCAAGGGGGGCAGCTTTGAACATTTGACTACTGCTACTAAAGTTGATATTGCACCTTTACCTTATATATTTTTCTACATATGATGCTACGATTATGTGGCACAATAGTTGGACTAAGCATTGTGAAATAGCAAAGAAATTAAAAACTGTAGAATTTTTAGATATGACACAAAGTTTAAAAATCGTTCGAATGTGCCCCCCTCTCCCCTATATATATTTATACGAATATATTTATTTAATTATGTTGTGTATATGTTTATATATGTATACTGATATTTTTATATGTGTATAATATATTATATTGTATCAATACTTATTGTATTGTGTGTTATGTATGGTAATTACATTCTTATTTATTTTATACCTTTAAATGTATTATTTGCATCCTACCCCTGTCTTAATTTGCTATTTCCTCTGCCTTAAGGTTATCCGGCAGAGTTTACATTTATATATTTTTATTGTATTTGGGTGTACAATAAAGAGTTATTATTATTATTTAAATAAATTTCAAATGAACTACTTTTCGTTTTTTAACTTCACGCTGTAAGTACAGGAGTGCATAACACGGTCGGCAGGGGGAACCTGGGAACCTAGCATTATGACATTCAGTTTCTATTAAGATAATTCCATTCCCCAGTTCCTTCCGAATTCTGAAGGCATTGCATGTTACTCAACGCCGAACCATACCTCGTAACCACCGCGAAAAAATTAAGAAATATTAAATTAAATTTCCACGACTGGGAACCGAACCCGCAACCTATTGTGCTTACAGTTGCACGCATATGTTGATGCACCACGCCCGGTCTTACAGCAACAACTTTAATCTAGAAAAATCATAATTTTATATTAAATCCCACTTAAAGTGAAGATCTTTCTTTCCGATTGACAACTACTCCATAGACGCACCTAAAGCCTATTGGATTGACAACATTCCCTAATATGATGGATAACGTTTCCCCCTTGTTAAAGCTTTGAGGCACAACGCCTATATTGCTTTTCTAATAAAAAGTAATCAACTTAAGCTGAGCCGGTCGTAGTGCAGGGGCACAAGCGTGTGGTTGTAAACGCGACAGGTGGATTCGATTCCCACTTGAGGCAATGAAATTTTTAATATTTTCAAATTTGTGGCTCTGGATAAGACCTATTATGCAGTACTTCATGGCTTAACTTTAAACAAAAGTAAAATCTTAATTACATTTATATAAGCCAACAAACATTGCGCACAGAGCAAATAATGAGTTACATATTAAAAATTCAACACTGCAGTCAAAGGAAACGAGAACGTTTTGGGAGTTTCGGAGGTTTAAAAAATGAAATAAATTTGGTCCACTGTAATTTGGTCGTTACAGATTGTTAAGAGACAATGCAGTTTTGGAATAATACTGTCGTGATTTGTAGAGTCGTTATCTACGTAATACTCGCGGTGCTGTACGCTGCAGTTGTCATATAATTTAAATCTCTTTATTGTATATGAAAACGGAACTGGTTTAAGCCCTTCGATTCTATCTTTGATATTAACTTTGACTGTATAGTATGGAGATGTTTATTGGTTGGTTATATTGGATCAGTCAGTTCCTAGTGATGCTTGACGAAATAGAATGATTTGATAAATATATTTTTTAGTTTATATTTTTTTAGTTTAACGCACGCACAGGTTATAAGCTCGATCCCAACAGTGACAATTAACTTTGACTTTGAACGCTAACATTTGGTTCTCTCTATTTATCTTGTTATATGGACTAAAGAGTAAAATATTACAAAATAAATGTGTAATACATCTTTAAATGTTAACTTCTATAAATAAGATAAGTAAAGAGAAATCATATATATAAGTAGTTAATGTTCCACACGACAAAGAAAAATATTGCAAAAGCTACCTTTGCGGTAAAACCGTTGCTTTTCTTAGGAAATATTTTTACTATTTCTTGTACCATTTTCTGCAAGAAAGAAATTACTGCTACTAAAGTGAATGTATTTTATTAAAATGCCGCCCGAACTCTTGTTTTTTTAATAACCTGATTTGTTATTTTTTGTTTTTCCTTTATCCCGCTTTATAGCAGTTTCAGAACCGTCGCGTTGAGAACTTAGTATTAAGATACCTTGTTCTTCTCTTACTGCCGTAATTCGAGATATTCCGTGTTGAGTGTCGGAACTTAACGCCGCGCTTTTTGGTATAAAATATTAAAATACGTACATATATATTATGTGTCGATATGAAATATTAAAACATTAGCGAATTCTTCTATTGAAAAATTTTGACCTGAACTGATTTAAATGACAAAAATTTACATGCGACTAACGAACGTTTTGTTAAAAATTCATAAATTACAACGATTTTCATTATGTACATATATACTATACGATTTTATTACAGATTTTTTTTAAAATTATTATTACGACTAGTGGGCGCGCGCAGCTTCGCCCGCTTATTTGGGGTGAATTCTAAAAAAACCACGAAACACGTGTTAAATGAAATATTTTTAAGAGTTTGAATCTTATATTTTATAAAAATCGGTGCCGATTTAAAAAAAAATCCATACAAACTATCAACCTCAATTGGATCCCTTTAGGGTTAAAATTTTTCAAAATCCCTTCTTAGTGGATGTCCAGATTACGAAGATAAACATCTGTCCAAATTTCACGTTTCTACGGACAGCGGATACAGCTGTGCGTGCGTCTTACCTCAGTCAGTCAGTTACATGTCCTTTTATATATATATAGATAATGGCAAATTTTAAAAATTATTGTAAAAGTAACTAATTACGATTAAATTAAACAAATCCCCCTGCGCCATGAAGGCCTCAAAGCCTTCGTGGCGCAGGAGGACATAATTGTGGGTTCAATTCCTATTCAGAGAAATGGAATATAAAAATATTTTCATTTTCTCGCTTTGGAAAAAAGGCAAAGCACGGCATTGAATTCTGCCACTCAACACTCTACCCTCAAGAATTCAGCGGAAACGGAAGTGGGAATGGAGTGTCTTAATATTAGGTTCCCAGATTTCTTCTTCCTACTATGTTATGTGCGGGGTAAATCGTGAAGCTAAAAGAACTCAATATAAATTCATCTTGTGATTGAGCAATAATTAGATATAATTGTGTGTAAAAGTATACACATTTATTTTCTGTACATTCTTAATCAATAGATGGATGAAATGGAATCTTATTTATTTTGAATTTAAGACCAATGTCCTATAAAATGATAATGGTGGATTGAGATATAATTCCATATATCCTCTTTGCCACGATATTTAGCTATATTTGATTGCGACGAGCGCTGTGTAATAAATATGCCTATAGACGTAGATTACGATTTTACTGATATTATTCAAAACCGGTCAAGTGTAAGTCGGACACTCCCACCAAGGATTCCGTCCCAATCTCAGGATTGTAGTTCAACTTAAAAATTGACTACCTTCACTTTGAGGGCGTATGCACTCATTTTGTATTAAATTAACTAGAAATTTAAGTTTTAGTTTAGTAGTTTATTAATTATATTTTTCTATGAAATACCTATAAATTTTAACTTTTCGTATTTTTTTCATTGTTTATATTGTAAGTTTTAACTTCGAGCCAAATTTCATAACTGTAGGTCCAAGGCAAGTACCCTATATTCTGATTATTTATGGAATTTCATAAAACATGCAGCAAAAACGATATATAAATCTACATATCTTTTAATTGCGTTGACTTAGAAGCTTGTGTTTCTGTGCTCCAAGAGACCGTAGAGCTGAATATTTGACAGACGGACAACAAAGTGATTATATCAAAATCTGTACCAATTACGTTTGTAAATTAGTATCGATTTAATGGCTTTGTAATCTTATTGATATTTTCATTTCCTCGTTCTGGTGACAAGGCAAATGACGGTGTTGAGATCCGCCACTAAACACGTAATGCGTGAAGCTACAAAAAAATTAAATAATGTCGACTAAGTCCTTGTAAAACGAGTAGAGTATCGCTAAGTCCTTGTAGGTTACCTAAATGTTATCTAAATGAAATTTTCAAGGATGTATGAAAAAAGTCCAATTACGTAATTAGAATTGGATACTGTGAACAACAATCTTTTGAACACATGAGATTTTGTACTAAAAATATATTTCATAAAAAAAAAAAATTACGTTTTCTAAATATATTAAAAAAATATATCATTCTCTCTTGCCAAATGATGATTCGAAGGAATTATCTTAGGGTAGCGGATATTTGTAAAAAAAAAGTCCCTACAGAAATGCTAACAACATCATCAGTTGTAATGGACGGACGGACTCGGACGGTTTCCAAAGAGGCGCGGGTTCATATCCCGCTACTGTAATTAGGGTTGCGTACCTTTTTAAGGAATAAAGAATCCTTATAAGATCACGGACAATAAAGTATTGTCCGTCATTCTGTCTGTCTGTCTATCTATGTGTCTGTCAAGACCCCTTCTCTCATGAACGCTCGCAGCTATCGAGTTGACATTCAAACAATATATTCAGATCTACGGCTCCATGATGTCCTGATAAAAAACATATTTCTATATTTTCTTAGAAAAAAGATATGTCCGTTTGTATCGCAATAACGCGTTTTTCCACACTATCAAGGGAATCAAATTTCATATGGCTCTTTCGGTTGACCTAGAATTATGAAATTTGGCAGCTAACATCTACAGGTAGGACTAGTTTAGAGTAAAATCTGAAAACGAATGTATAGTTGTGTGTTGTGGTTAAATCCAAAAATAGTGAGGCTTTGGTTAAGTTAAACCTGAATCTCAACCCGAACCCTCGGTGGGCAAGCCCACTCGCCCTTATACTTATGATTTTTTATACGTTTTCTAAATAAGTACTTTTCTTTCCTAAGTGTAGAATAACAGTTTAAAAATTTCAAAAATAGTTTTCAACATATTATTCAATAAAATAACAATCGAATCCATAAAACAAAATAGTATTAAGCTTGTAGGTACCATTATATCTATAACAAATGCCACACTCTACAGTACTCGAGGTAGCGACGTTGCACAGTAATGAGATATTAATGGAATATCGATGTTCTCAGAAACTACTTCTCAAACAATATTCAGAACTGAGTGTCCATAATTGATAGCGTTCCAAGGGTCACAATGTCAACGACTAAGTAGATCTTATACTCGATATCGTGGAAATCGGTCATGCTAGGATAAAATTGCTTTATCTTAATAAACTTAGGTAGATTACTATATTTCGTTATCAGCTTCCCAATGTTAAATTTTCTTTCTTATAAATACTATAAAATTGGAAAACGTAGTAGTGTTCCTTGAAAGCGACGTTTTCTTCAAACATATAAAATCAAGTAGAGGGTGGCGCCATAAGTGCGGACAGGTCTTGAAGTCGGACACTTCAGAATTGCCTCGACAAAGTGGTTTTCTCTTTAGTGTGGGTTAGATAACGCTTTTAACGAGATAATATGAGGAAATTAGAAGAAAAAGACTGACGATTCTATTAGAAAAAAATTATTTTAATTTCCAACATCTTTATACTTGTGTTTATAAAAAAAATAGTTTAATTGGTTTACAATATGGACATCATGCCGAAATATCCTATAAAAATATTTTTTTTATGTTCAATGGCGGAGATTAAAATGATCACTTTAAAAAAACCGGTTATAATATTTAGAATATCTAGCTATGCAGTGTTTTAATAAAGCAAAATAAAAAAAATACTCTTAGATTAATTTAAATTTTACTGTAGCCGTTTTTAATATATAATGAAGAAACGGAGAAGACAACGTGCGATATAAAGCTACAAGATATACGACGTCAATTTACTCTTCGCACATGATTTAATTCTCTCGCGATACACAGACTTATGACAGTGATTGTCCATACATACATGGAGGCCAGTATTGGCCTGGTGGTATATAGTGTGACTGTGAGGTACTGTGAGCGTCACTTCTGATAGCTTTCGTGTCGACTCTTTCACTTCACTTATGATCAAAAGAGTACCGTAGCAAGCACAGCCTGGCTATCAACTAGTAACTGCTTCTGGTATTTTCCGTTACGTTTTCATGTTATTTTCTGCTGTTTCATCAAAATAACAGTGTCTCAACATTAGATTCCCTTTGCCTACTCTACTAAATGCGGGATACAATGTGAAGCCAAAAAAATATTAATAGAAGATGTACTCTGAGCACATTTGGTTAAGTCTCTTGAAATGAGATTTGGTCGACAATTTAGCTTTACCTCCAAGCAGGTGACCTGACGCTAACGAAATTAAATCTGTGTTTCAAATTAACGTTTGAGCACGGGTAAAGCGCAATTTGAACGTACTCGTTTAGGGTCAAGCGATGATAGTAGATTAATGTTTTGATACAACATTTGTAGTATTTGAAAAATTGGCTGTCGTGATGTAGTGGAAGCGTTCAACTGTCAACGCGAGAGGTTGTGGGTTCGATTCCCACTCAAGGAAATGTAGTATTTAATATTTTCATTTCCTCAACACGCAATGTATCCAAAATTCAGTGGGGAACGGTATGGTTTTAATAGGAACTGCTATGTGCGGGGTACAGCGTGAAACTAAAAAAAATGTATACTTAATTTGTTCAGGTACATAAAGTACAGAATTGGTATCTGTCCCAGACTGCAATGTACTACAGTAGACTTATCACTAGAACTCCTCTACCTATACAGGAAAATGTGTAAATTCCAATAATGTTAAAATGTCAAACCTTCGACCTTCGATATCTGGTTCTCAATTATTACGTAGAGTGCTGAATGTGTTTGAATGAATGTATATTGTATACACATCGTTTTTAGCCAGTATTAAACAGAGACCAGTCGTGGCGTAGGGGACAAGTGTGTGAGTGTAAACGCGACTGGTTGTGGGCTATTTAAATTCATATTTTCCTTTCTTTGAGACGTTGAATTCCGCCACTCAACACACAATGCCTCCAGAATTCCACGGAAAATGGGGAACGGCGTGTGAACACTATGTTCCAGAGGGAACCTACAAGGTAGATAGTGGTTACGTGATCCATCAATACTAGACACTAAAATCCAGCGGAAACACTTAGTCACGTTGAGTTATGTGTGTTATGTGACGATTTGGATTCTTGCATATAAATGTGTATTTAGCCTTCACCTTATGGGATGATGTGACACAACGAAAGTTATCACAAATGTAATTTTCCTCTCTTTTTTTTATACCTTCGCTTCGCTGTGCTACGCAACTACGCTGTATTCCGTACACAGAAGAGTAAAGTAAAGGGATCCTGGGAATCTAGTTTCTACCGATTTCTCGCTGCTTTTACGACGCGTTGAGTGGCTGAACCCAACGCCGCTTTTTTTAGAGCGAGGATAAAAAAATATTAAATATTTCATTTCCCCAAGATGACACATTAATTTGTCTGTAGTTACATTGATATCGTGTACAGATGATAAAAATATTTAAACTAAATTAAACATTCTTCAGAAAATAGTCTAAATACTCTAAAAAATATTTTACTGTAAAAATCTTTAAAGTAAAATATTTTTTCCATTAGAAATAAACGTAAAAAAAATGTTTACCTGCAATGTCTATATAGTCGATTAAAAACCTATTTCAGCTTCGGAGTTCCTTTGTTCCATTGTGCAGATAACACGACTGATCGATGCAAAAGTTTGCTTTCCAAGAATATACAGAGAGGTCAAATTGCATAGTTTGAACAGAGAATATAAGAGATATTTAGTTTGTTCTAAAACCAATGAGGAGTTATTATTGATATATAATTTTCGTAGTCTATTGTTATCGAATGAAAGTTGAGTCGTCTTAACCCTTAAAGGCTATATGGGTGTAAAAACACCCAGCTAGATTTGGTTTTTAGGTGCTACACTCTTTAATTTTTGTAGCGCTTTTAGCGCGTTTACAGCGCTTTGCGCTTTTATGTATTCCCCTAAATTGTATGTGCCCTTCAAAGTGGTCGTTCACACGCGCACTGTTACTACACACAGTCATAGCGTCCTTTTACATAGTCATAGTGCCCTATTGAGTACCAATGTAAATGTTGACCTTTCTTATGATTTTTATTGAATTACGCATGGAAAATGGAGATTTAGTATGCCTAATGGGGATTATGAGTCCACAATAGTAGTAATAACTAGTATCTATGAAAATTTAAAATCAAAGCTGTACTAGCATCTGCCTACGAGCCGACTGATTTAGAGAACTTATTAGAAGAAGATATTCATCGAGATTAGAAGGTTAAACTGTAAGGGGTTGTCTCATGAAACAAAATATACAAAACTTATATATGAAAATGTCGATGAATTCGATGGTTGTTATTTTTAATCACTGACGTTAAAATTTTACATATTATCGGAAATAATGTGTAAAAAAGAGTAATTTATAGTTCATCACATCACCACGCCGCGGTGGTGCGACTGACAATATCGAGGTATGAGCGAAGTTGCGGAGTTTTCAACACGAACAAGATTATCTCTCGTATTAACATAATGTCACTGTTTAAAACTGCTCAAATTGTTCCAACAGAGATACTTTTTAATTATTAAAAAAAAAAATTATCAGCTTCACGCTGTATCCCGCACACAGCAGGGTAGGCAGAGGGAACTTAGTGTTAAGACAGTCCGTTCCCCAATTTCTGCCGAATATTTTGAGGGTATGCGTGTATACGTTATAGAAATACATATTCAATTCTATTTAATTTATTTTATGAGCATATAAGATATACAAGATATTTAGAAGACACAAATTATTATAAGAATATTGTTTTTTTTTATTATAAAATTAATCTTATTCATTTTATTTCAGGTAACAATTCAACAATAATTCAACATTACAAGTAAGTAAGAGGAAGAATGTTGCATCAAGCTTATGAAAAATGTCTTTGTCTAATAATTATCATAGAATGTGTATCTATGTCTATACTTATAATAACGTAACTAATCGGACGCTGTACATGAAAAATATACTAATATATCGCGTTTACAGCCAGACGCTGTCACACAGCGCCACGTCGACTTAACTTCTTTCATAAAATTCACGTGGCTTTTATTGCATTTTCACTACCTTCAAATGACTTTTCAATACTTAAAAGTTAATAACTTTAAAGTATTGGAAAGTCTTAAGATTAATTAATAAGTTTCCAGAATGCTGTCATAATTTAAGAGTAAGAAAACTGTTTTAATTAAGTACTTATCGTTGCCTGTACTTTACAAATTTTGCCTGGTCGAAATCTACAATAAAAATAGAGTCGTGACGTGGTTGTGGGTTCGATTGCCATTCGGGGGAATGAATTACTATTGATAGATATTTTAATTTCTTCGCCCTGGTCATTTAGTTCCACCACTTAACAAGAAAACCTCCAGAATTCTTTGGAAAGTGGGGAGTAGAGTGTCTTAACACTAAGTTACCTCTACCTACCCTGCCACAAGCGGAATATTGCCAATAGTCACTCACATTCATATCTCATATCCACTGAACATAAACACTTAAAATTAAAAGCTCATTTTATAAGCTTGCCCAAATTAAAAGCTTAAAATTTAATCTCAGCAACGATATTAGAATAATAATTTTATTAAATAACAAAATATGGTGAAATGTTTGTACGTTCAACACCGCACGTATTTCATTACAAACAATGCTAGACGTTGTAATTAAATAATAAAATAAATCAACGGAGTCCAGTTAGGAATTACGTTCCAGTATAAAACGGACGTTTCCCTTTGTTCTTTCTGTATAACATCTTGAAAATATACCTTAAAAAAAAGAGTCATCAGAATTGCAAAATACTTACAAAAAAGGTCCCTTTGCGGGTTTTGCGTTAATTAATTTGTTTGACTAACGAATTCTATAGACCTCACTGTAACTGTGAGGCTGCAGTAGAAATAAGGCTTGTATAGGTATAGATTAACTTTAGCAATTTTTTCACGTAAACACCTACTACTACAAAAATACTACTAAGCGTTGCCGATCTGCTTGCTTTTCATTCTCAAAAACACACTAAGAAAGGGATATCTCTCGTTCTATTTTACGCAATTCAACATCGCCGCCATTACCTACGACTCAATTATCGCTTTGATAGGTTTGTGTCTGTGTACGTCATTCTTGAAAAATAGCTTTTATTTTACATAATTTTACGATAATTTTATTAATTATTTTGTTTGAAAAAAAAAAGTACTTTTTCATTTTTGGAAAAAATCTCTTTTGTTTAAATTGTATTAAGTTTTTATGGAGTAGTTAAAACTGTGATTCATTTAAGGTGATGACGAGAACACTCTGTATAACAAAAGAAATAAAAAGCCTGAATACAACATAAGCAGCATATAATTTAAGTTATAAAATTATAAAACAGAAAATATAATAAGTATCAAAAATATTTCAGGCATGAATATATTGTAGTGGTTGAGAACAATAATTAATTTTATTAATTTATGTAATTTTATTTTTATGCAAATTTATTTTATTATTTATTTTTTATTTTATATAATCTATACTTATAATAAATCTGTAGAAAAGACGTTTCTGTACATTGTAAATATTTAAAAAAAAAATTGCCAGGGTGTTAAAGGATAATTAACATAATCCATTTCCAACATTTTTGGAATTTTTGTCTGTTTGTCTGTTTGTCTGTATGTCTGTTTGTCTGTTTGTCTGTTTATGTGAACACGCATCACGTAAAAAGTACACAATAAATTTAAGCAATTTTTATACATAAAAATTACA
>JAATLQ010031527.1:0-11375 GCA_013421005.1 Heliconius erato x Heliconius himera
CATTAAAGCAGCGCATGCGTGAAAGTGTCTGAACGGGTAGGACTTTATACACATTTATCATATTTATGTCAAATTACAATAAAATATACATATAATAAACCATATATAATCCTTCCCTGAGAAATACTCTACATAATGGTGAAAACCGCATCAAAATCCGTTGGGTGGTTTAGAAGAAGATAACGTAGAAAGGCCAGACAGAGAAAAAAATCGTTCTTATTTTATAATATATAGAGATAATAAACCACAATTTTTTCCGAGCTTCAAAATTCATGTGTAACATAACGAAGTATAATTTTAAAACATCATTATTAAGTAGTACGTCTTTTCCAATTAAACTTTCAAGTAATGGATGATTCATTACATACTCTTAAAGATATTGATAAAATTGAAATAGCGCAGGCAATAGAATGCAATTGTACGGAACTATCGAAACGTTTAAATATAAAAAAAGATGACTTTACTATTATTTCTCAAAATATTAGGAGCATATTATGTAATTTTGATAATTTTATAGTCTCACTGTCTAATTTTAAATTTGAGACAGATGTCATAATCTTGACAGAATGTAGGCTAAGTCCTGATAGGCCTATTCCGCAGCTCGATGATTATCACGCTTACGCTACAACACATCACTTGAACCAAAATGATGGTGTTACTGTTTATGTTAAAAGAAAATTCAAACACTCTGTTAGAGAAATTAAACTATTACAGGCTTCCTGCCTGCAACTTAATATATTAAATTACACAGTCTTATGTATTTACCGATCTCCTTCAAATGTTAATACCGATAACTTTATAAATTCCCTTAGCATTCACTTAGATTCCCTAAAGTCTCAAAAAAATATTATTATAGCCGGTGACATAAATATTAACATTAAATATAAGGATTCGGATTTACCTTATGAGCTTGGAAAAAGAACGAATTATCTTAACATGTTAGCACAGTATGGTATATTGCCAGGACATACCCTGCCGACTAGAGACGAAAATTGCTTAGACCACTTTATGATAAAAATGAATACCCAAAGTATATCGGCATATATCGCCATTTTACATACCAGTATAACGGATCATTATACAACCCTTTTGTCCCTAAGGAAAACAAAAAAAAGATATATAATTAATAAAACCAGATCTTTTGTTGACTTTGACCAGGCGTATAAGTACCTCTTAGAAAATAATATAGCTGACTTACTTTACTGCAACGACCCGGAAGTACTTACTGACCTCCTAATATATAAATTAATTGAATCAATAAATAGAAACACAATCATTCTGAAAATTCCAAATAGTAAACACATAATAAAACCTTGGATCACAGAAGGCCTTTTACGCTGCATAAAAAATCGAAATAAATTACAAAAAAAATATAAAAATGATCCACACAATGATATAATAAAAATAACATATTTGAGGTACAGAAATCACTGCAATAATTTAATCAAAAAAATGAAAAGAAAATACGAAAGGGAATTAATTACTAAAAATATTGCAAACAATAAAATGCTGTGGAAAAATATTAAAAATATAACCTATACTAATCAACCTAACAATCCCAATGTCGAATTACTTTCTATGAAATCCTCTCCTCTACATTCAGTAAACTACATTAATGACTATTTTGCAAATATTGGAAAAGAGCTTGCCCAAAAACTACAACGTCCTCTCAATGTTTCTTGCGACGACCTTAATCTACGGTCGCAAATCAATTCTTTTGTTATGATGCAAGCAGACGAAGACGAAGTGAAAAGTGTTCTAATGAGTCTTAAAACTCAAAGCGTTGGTTGGGATAATATCCCAACATTATTTCTTAAACATACATGCACGGATATTGTTCCTGTAATTACTCATCTTGCTAATCTCTGCTTCAGTAAGGGAGTTTTTCCTACTCTGCTCAAGCGAGCTATCATAACACCTGTATTCAAGGGTGGGGATAAAGATAAAATTAGTAATTATAGACCTATTTCTGTCTTACCGTCGATATCTAAAATAATTGAGAAACTCATCAATAAGAGATTATTAGAATATTTAGAACATTTCCATATACTCTCAGAATCTCAATATGGTTTTCGCCATGGTATTTCCACTGAGGATGCAGTTAGTGCACTAACTAAGCTAGTTACGGAACACCTGGACAGGGGTGAGAAATGTCTAACTGTTTTTTTGGATATAAAAAAAGCTTTTGACACCGTGTCCGTTCCACTGCTCGTAAACAAATTGGAGCACATCGGAGTTCGTGGAAAACCACTCTTATTGCTAAAAAGTTATCTTTCAAATAGGAAACAACGAGTAAAGCTAAATCAATATGTTAGTGATGATGTAGATGTTTCGTATGGTGTTCCTCAAGGTTCCGTTTTGGGACCTACGCTTTTTCTTATCTACGTAAATCAGCTCTGTAATATGCAGCTCAGAAATGCAAAAATTTTTTCGTACGCTGATGATACAGCTGTTGTTTTTGCTGGAAACACTTGGCCTGACGTTCAACTTACTGCTGAACAAGGCTTAGCAAAATTAGCTTTATGGTTAAATGGAAATCTTTTAACCCTTAATATTACTAAAACAAACTTTATATGTTTCAGTATTAGTAATCGTACCCAACCAGCAAATGATTTTAATGTTAAATTACATCTTTGTGGTGATGAAGGGAATTTAAATTGCAATTGCCTTACCATTAATAAGGTACCGTCTACTAAATATTTAGGTGTTATTATAGACCAGAAACTATCCTGGCATCTACAAATTGATCATGTTGCAAACAGGATAAGGAAACTAAGCTGGATTTTTAGAACATTACGACACGTAATTCCCAAAACCATCGCTTCTAAGTCAGCTCACCCCAGAAACCCTCTAAACGAAGTATATCTATCAATTGTACAGTCGGTGCTGTCTTATTGTATCACTGTTTGGGGCGGTACTACGAAGTCAAAGTTTCTTGAATTAGAAAGGGCACAACGAGCTCTAATTAAGTGTATGTACTTCAAAAAACTGAGTTTCCCCACTGAACAATTATATAAACACAGTTCATTGCTGTCTGTTAGGAAAATATACATAATTCAAATTATATTAAAAACTCATAACTCCGTTTATTATGACAATGTTAGAGAAGAAAAAAGAAGAAAATACAATATAATTAAAATTCCGTCAACTAAAACTAGATTTGCCTCTATGCAGCTCCTCAAACGCTCTGCCCAATTATATAATGAGATAAATAAACACATTTACATCTACCCTAAAAATAAACGCGATTGCAAAAAAATCCCCACGGACTGGATTAAGTCACTTACTTATCATGACACTGAAACTTTCCTACGCCACGTCCAATGACATACAAGCACCAACAAAACAATACATACACACACAAACACACCCACACACACTCACACACACATACACATACACTCACTCATGCATACACACACACACACACACATGCACACATACAAACATACACGTTCAACCAAACGTATTTTTAAAAAAAATAACTGATTTTAATTGTAAAATGTTTATAGTGATGAATATTAAAACAGATATCTAAGATATTGTATTGGAAGAGCGGGATCTCCTAATACAGGCATTACTTGCTTAAAAGGAGGTCTCTGTAACAATTATTTGTATGTAAAATCTGTTGAACAAATAAAGTATTTTTATATTTTTATTTTATTATAGGTTGTGGGTTCGATTTCCACTCGAAGAAATTAAATATTTAATATATATTTTTTTCGCTTTGTGTCGATTCAAAACGTGGCGTTGTGTTCCGCCACTTATTTCCTCTACCTACCCTGCTACATGCAGGTATATTTTCCATAACTATACTTGTTTATTTTAATAGCTTAGACTTAAATTGGCGTTAAATGGTGAAAAAAAAGGTTTAACACTTTCCGATTATTGGTTAAAAGGCCAATATTCGTTCGAGAGTCCAGGTACAAGAAAGGGGAGGAGCCCCTAACCATTAGACCCAGTGTGACCTATTTAAGCTAAAAGTGCAATAAAATTAAAGTTAAATTTCATTGAGATCGATCCTGAATATAAAAAAACTTACTAGATCCAGGTTTTGCGACTGCAAATCCGACGGTTGTGGGTTCGATTCGATCGAAAAACGATCAAAAAAGTAAGATTTTACTTAAGATGTCAGCGTGATGGAGCTACAAAGTGTATGTGTACAAGTAGATTTTCAAAATTTATCGTTTTATGTGACTAGTGTGGGAGGAAAATAGAGAATGGAATTATATCTCACTAGATTTTCGCTGCTGTCTCGAGAAATGTAGTCAACATGATAAACAAACCAGTTCCATTAACTACGGACCGATTATAATATTTACAATTTTCGTTTCTTACTTTTCCTTTGGTGTAATACGCTATTAAAATAGCTATATATCAAATAAATTATATCACAGAACAAAGATATAACAACCAGGCACTCTGCTTTCAAACTTCGACAAACCACATTAAACTATTCCCAAGTTAGGACTCAATGTCCTGGCCATTAGTTGAACATAAGCAGCTGCTAGAGAATATCATTGTAGAGTCGATAAATTATGTAAAGAGAGATAGAAAGTTTAAAACTATATGACAACTACAGGAGTATTAGATTCTACTAACATTAATATTTAGTAAACAAATATATCATTTAGAAAGCATTTAAGTGCTAAGTATATGCTAACATACGTAAATAAAAAATCAGCTTCACGCTGTACCCGCACACAGCAGGGTAGGCAGAGAGAACCTAGTGCTAAGACACTTCGTTCCCCATTTCCGACACTTTCCACTGAATTCTGAAGGCATTTAGTTGAGTAGCGGAACTCAACGCCGCGCTTTTACCCGTCATATATTTAAAAGAACAAAAATAGAATACGAAGTGTTTTAACATTAGGGTTCGTCTTCTGGGAAAAAATGCTGTTTACTGCTATATATTTACCAGTACCATGACACCATAGCCATGTCAACACTTTTAAGGATTCGTAAAATAATAGCATTAAACAAAATCACTATAGATGCCACGCCTGTCTTTTTGTCCATATGTAACCACTTTATCTGTATACAGTACTCATACCAGAGCTGTTACTATGGTATCTTACTTATAAATATAATAAATTAATAAAAATATCATCTTCACGCCGTATCCCGCACACAGCAGGGTAGGTAGAGGGAACCTAGTGTCATAAGACACTCCGTTCCCCACTTTTTGCCGAATTTTGGAGGCTTTGCGTGTTGAGTGGCAGATCTCAACGCCGCGCTTAGCCTCGACACTAGAGCGAAGAAATGGAAATATAGATTTAAGTAAATATTTCATATCCTCGAGTGGGGATCGAACTCATAACAAGTCGGCTTTACAGTCACACTTCGTGTCGCTGCGCCACGAGTGACCTTTTTATATTCATAAAATATTTTGTTCCTGGATTTTTATATTCATTAAATATTTTGCGTATCTTTTGCTTTTTATATTAATCTATAAACTTAAATAATGATTCAACTTTGGGCACTTTTGCCTTCATTTGAAGTTTTAATTCAGGATCGATTTTGCCAATTTGCTCAACGTTCGTAATTCTCTTTTGGTCATCAGTTAAATCCGCGTAACGATTGAGTCCAACTTTTTGGGATCCCGGAACGGAATTTATCTGATTTATGATCCTTAAAGTTTTCATAAAGGTATTATATATATGAACTAGTGGGCGCGAGCAGCTTCGCCCGCTTATTTGCACTATTAACTATTATATTGTTAATTCTTAAAAAAACCACGAAACACGTGATCAATAAAATATTTTAAATAGTTTGAATTAATTTTTATATAAAAATCGATGGCGATTTAAAGACTTTTCCATATAAATATTTTTAAGTTTTTTGGGTTTGAATTTCAAATTTTATAAAAATTGGTGGCGATTTAAAAAAAAAACCATTCAAACTTTCAACCTCTATTTCATCCATTTAGGGTTAAAATTTTTCAAAATCCCTTCTTAGTGGATGTCCAGATTACGAAAATAAACATCTGTCCAAATTATACGTTTCTACGCACAGCGGTAACGGAACATGTCCTTTTATATATATACCTAGATAGAAGATTGTGATAATCTTCTTGTAATTTAATAATTTTGCCAAACTTTTCTATATATTTTTTTATAAAATTGTGGTTTACCTCAACGGTTGAAAATCAATGCTTGCTGCTGCAAATCCTAAATATCGTAATATTATATGAAAACATTATGTACACTGCCATCTTTGTTAGTGGCATATTGAAAAAGTAAAATGTTGTTTAATTTCGATAATTTTCCGATTTTTAATTTAGTCTCAGTAGATTAAAAAATTCCATATCTAAATGCATTTATTTTAGGTAAAACGATTAACAGAACCAATATAAACTACATTACACAAAACATACTAAAATCTTATCTACAATAACGCTTTGTGGAAGTCAGCAATTTACCACACTTTATAAGAGGTTTAAAACGTCACTTGAGCGCGCATTCGCTCTGAGTTTTATTCTAAGTACTAGCTCGTTGAGTAAAGATCGTCTTTACAAACGAATTGTTTTCTTAACCCGGCGTTCGTCGCTACGTAAGTACGTAAAATTTTAACGCAGCGCGTTTTGAACGTCCGCCTCTTATAACGGTACAAGCGTTCTCACCACTAAGCCATACGTTCTCACCAAGCTACGTTGAAATTCTTACATGTATGTAAACGTATTCTTGTAATATGGTTTCCGCTGGGTTTTAGTGGGTAGGATGGGATTCAGGAGTGAGTTCCATAGTATGGCCCGAACGTAACGCCTATTACCACTATTTACCTTCTGGTTTTTCGGTTTGCGTAAATGCATTTCCCAGCGATAGAAAAAGAAAAGCTAATACAAAATAATGATTACTCTAAGCAATATAATTTTTTACTAAAATATATACTAATTTAATTATCGATTTTGGTGTTGGTGAAATACGACGTGATTCTTTTGATGTTTCCAAAATCATAGTTTTTTTATTAAATCAATTAAATTCTTCTTGTGTACTATAAAAAGATCAAGATTTAAAATGTATTTATGCTTTTGTTTCAAAAGAGCATCCAATGCATTTTCATCGGACACAGCTTTCATCTGAGCGCAGCTCATTCAAGTAATTGGATGGATGCCATAATTTTTCTTGTTTATGTCCGCCGAGTTCTGGAGGCATTGCGTATTGGGTGGCGGAACTCAACGCCGCGCTTTGTCTCTACACCAGAGCGAGTAAACGAAAATATAAATGTATAAATGTAATGTATTTCATTTCCTCGAGTGGGGATCGAACCCACAACCAGTCGATTTCACAGTCACACTTTGTGCCCCTGCGCCACGACTGGTCATAATTTTTCACATCATAAAAGTTTTGTTTTTTACGATTTCTATAACCGTAAAAGTATCTTTTCTTTATTGACAATATTGAGATTATGGCTTATACTGACTGAGTAACAGTATTTTTTTGTGGAATTGGGTTTTGATTGGACAAATCGTAGAACTGTATTATGAATATAACGTAGGTATATAAAATTAATTTTATTTTCTAAATGGCTTGAGAAAATAAAGTAAGTATTACTTTTAATTTTACATTCACCGTGTGTGTTCTATCTAACCAAAATAACATTCAAACTTAATTTTCTTTACCTTATTATAGGTAAATTTTAAGTTATCTTTCTCTATTACTCATTTATTATACATATTTGATTAAAAAAATAACTAAAATAAACATAGCATATATACATAAATAAATCTAAAAAATCTGCTTCCCGTTGTACCCCGCACACAGCAGAGTAGGCAGAGGAAAACTAGTATTAAGACATTCCGTTTCCCATTTTCCGCCGAATTCTGGAGGCATGCCAAACTGAATGGCGGAACTCAACCCCGCGCATTGCCTCGACTTCCTCGAGTGGGAACTAAATGAACACGCGAAGATTTTGCAAGCCGGCCCGTTCATATTGAGTTTGTCATGCATGTGATTAATATTCATTGATTTATGATACATTCATTACAAAACAGATTTTTTTACCGATTGGGTATAACACCGGGATATAACGCGTGTCAATGTCGGTATTGGTAATAAATCATGGAGGAGATGATATTTCAGAGCTTTGGAAACAGATCATTTTGCGTATACATTTCACATGCTGATAAACAAGATGAATCATTAAAATTTTTATATATTTTTTTATCAATCATGGCTTTATAACGCATATTTTAGCGAGAATTCGTTATGTTATTATGTAGTTTGTGAAAAAATATAGAATTTTATAATTCTCAATTTGTCGTGGCAATAGTTTTTGGCGAGTCAGAGTTAGATTTTCAACTGTACACTGCAGATAGCAGGGTACTGAATTCTGGAGGCATTGTGTGTTAAGTGGCGGAACTCGACGCCGCACTTTGACACGGTACCAGAGCGACGAAATGAAAATAGTAAATATTTAATTTCCTCGAGTTGGGATCGAACCCACAACCATAGTGCAGTTAAGTTGTACAATTGTGTAAATCATAATAGTAGGTTCAACTAAAAAATTTTTTCTAATGTAACATATTTTTTTTAATAAATGAAAAAATTATAATGTCTTTATATAATACTAGCGACCCATTCGCGACTTCGCCTGCTTAAAATACGGAATTATTTACTTAAAATATCGAATTATTTACTTAATATACTGAATTACATTCCTGTTTTAATATATAATGTATGTTTGCTCCTACCTAAAGATTACTAATGTGAAAGTTATTAAAACTTTAGGGTTGCATTTTCGTAGGTCCCATAAGGATATTAAATTGTTTAAAAAAAACAACTTATCGATAAATACTTAATTAAACAAAGGCCACAATCAACAGAATACTTAAATGAAAAAATCATAAGCTACAGAAAACCTACTATTCTCTTAGCCAAAAATACTTAAACGAAATATGTAACCAACTATGTTGCGCTGAAATAATACATTATAATTATTTGGGGAGGTCCAAAATACGAGCAATCGCTTCTATATCTGCTTTGCTAGCCAGGTGCATTATCTCGTCCAGCTCCTTTCCTGTGGCACTGAGGAACGGCATCAGGTTCTGCCCGTGGCCTCAAGCGGCACCCTTCAGTATGGGTGCATCGCTCTTTGGCCTAGTTGAGACCCTCAGTTTCCTAAAGGACGCCCAGCTTAAGCGACCAGCGACTGAGGTGACTGCTCAGTAGTCGGATTCGGGGGAAAATAGAAACTAACTTAACTTAACTTAGCTTCACGCTTTATACCTTGCGGGGTAGACAGAGAGAACGGAGCGCCAAACGCTACGGTCTCTACATACCTCTTTCGCCTCGTCCACTGTCATCAACCTCTTCATACATGCCCTTCGGGCGGTCCTCATGCTTTTCACGTGACCTTCCTCCAGTATCTTTGATACTGTGTTTCCGAAGGTCAACCGAGGTATCCCCCTACCTCTTTTACCGCTCACTTTTCCATCATAAATATTTTTTGCCATTTTTTCATCACTCATTCGTTCGACGTGCCCAAACCAGCTGAGCACGTTCTTCTTCATTCTCACCGTGACATCCTCGCTAGTACCTGCCATTCTATGTACCTCTTCATTGCGGATTCGATCAGCTAAGCTGGCTCCGCATATCCTACGAAGAGATCGCATCTCCACAGCATTCATCTTTCTTTCATTCTTCTTCTGTAATACCCACGTTTCGCTGCCGTATAACAGAGTCGCATAACCAAAATTGCATTGTGTACGGCCAAACGCGCAGCTGCGCTGACGTTTCGCCATCTCTATAATGCAGCTAAGGCTCCGTTAACTCTGTTACCGGCAGCAATACGCCTTTCCACTTCCATCTCGTATCTTCCATCTCTACTGAACATACTTCCCAAGTACCATTTACACCGATCTTGCATTCCGTCCTTTCTTCATCTCTTTCAAAAATCAGAACCTTTGTCATATTCACATTGAGAAAGTCACTCAAAAGACGACTTCTGACCTCTGGCGGCCGGGTTAGCCGCTGGGTGATGTTCCTTAGGTGCAGATGACACGATACATCAGCGCGGTAGAACGCGTTGGATGCGAGACGGCCGATGTGCATTTCTAGGCTTTCTATTTTTAGGTTCTGGTGAAGCGTGGTGTTCTTCACGTAATATGGTGCCTCGGCCACACTCGCTGGAGGGAGAGGTTCTGACCACCTGCAGGATTCCTCGTTGATTGGTATTGGCATAGGTGAGATGAGGCCTGACCTACGCCTCGTAGAGCGATAGATTCGTTCTTAGGGGTAGACGTGAATTGCTCTGTCATCGATCGATCCATAGTCTTCTCTCAATAACGACTTTCAGGTAGGTCGCTCTGCTGCTCCGGGAGACCTGCTGGCCCTGCAGGCTCTGCGAAGGATATAACTGCTTGTGTCTTGACGGCGTTAAGGGCGAGCCTCTTCTTTGCCAGCCAGTTCGACAGTAGGTCAGGAAAGAAGAAAGGCAAGTGCAGCGGATCCACTTTTAAAAACAAAACGTCGCGGGGCGCATGGGGACGCATAGCGGGCGTCGAGCCGTTTCACAGCAAGGATTTTTTAGTACGTAATTTTAAATCTGTGCTACTAATCTTCTAAAGTACTTATTAAAATGAAAAACAGTAAAGGAAATTTTGGTCTACATTAAATGGCCAAGGTAAGCAATATATGAGTACTTATTTATATGTTGAGAATAAGGGATAAATAGAACATGAGCCGATATAGCTGTTTATAGCCGACGTGATGTGTCAATAATTAAATTTGTTTTGCTCTAAAAATATTTGTAATTTCGAAATATCGTAAACAACAAATTTTATCTTCTTTAATGTAGAAAATTAATAAGTGACTTAAAAGGATAAGGATTAATATTATTATGGACAAACATCCCTCACTTTTTGTAGATATTGTTAAGAGGAACAAAACCCCACTACATTATGTTCATGTAGTACTTACCATTAAAGCAGCGCATTTACGAAAGTGTCTCAACGGATAGGACTTTATACAAATTTTTCGTATTTATGTCAAATTACTTAAAAATGTACATATAATAAATGATATATAAATCTTTCTTGATAAATACTTTACATAATGATGAAAACCGCATCAAAATCCGTTGGGTAGTTTAGAAGAAGAAGACTTAGAAAGGCACAGACAGAGGCGGAGGGCGACTTTATCTCTATATATAATAAGACAGTAAAAATATTTTGTCTGTACATTTAGTAATTTTGACTGAAATGGATAGAGGGACACTTAAAAAGACTAATAGAAAGCAAAAAGATTTTTTTTGAATTTCTTGTCTGTCTGTCTGTCTGTCGACATATTGTTGTCCGCATTTTTCTCTGAAACTACTGAACCGATTTACTTGAAAATTTCACCAATTGCTTTGTTTTAACTCAATTTAGGTTCTAA
>JAATLQ010031528.1:0-11386 GCA_013421005.1 Heliconius erato x Heliconius himera
TTCTTGTGAAGAAAAGTTAATTATAGTTTTGTTTTTCTTTCGCGGTATTTTTTTACATATAATAATATTCAAAACTGCCCCCTTTATTTTGTTCAAAGCTGCCTCAGTGGTAATTAAAAAATTACAAACGTTTTTTTTTCAAGTAAATGTTTAAAAATTGTAGTGATTTCTAGTTTATTGCATGATATATGAAACATTCTAACTAAAAGAGGAAAAAATAAAACCATATACCTTGAATTCGATCCCTGCGATCCTTACGCGTTTATTTAAAAATGCATAAAATTTTACTCAAAATCAAACACTCCTCGTAACTCAACAACTGGCTCTCATATATCAGCGGTGACAAGTGACACGTGTGCAGATTAGTGCTGTCACTACTCAAAAAAAAACTACCAAAATTTCTTTTTTAAATAGCCCTGTTAACACATATTTTCAAACAGGGGCACCTGTTCTAAGCTGCCCCCCTCTCCCCTATAATTATAATTTTTTCATACATAACTTCCAAACATAATCAAAAAAAGTATTAATGAATTAACATAATAAACCAATAAAATATTTTATTTTTTGGAAGTCAAAATAGAATGGAGCGTTAAACGCTATGGTGTATACTTCTTTTGCCTCGTCCACTGTCATCAACATCTTCATACATGTCCTTTACCGGATTTTATGCTTTTTGTGTGAACCTAACCTTCCAATATCATCGATACAATGTTTTCGAACATCTACTGAAGTCCCTCCTCGCTCCTCTTACAACTCATCTATTAATAATTTAACTATTATATTGTTATAAATGTGAAAGTTTGTGAGGATGGATGTTTGTTCCATTTTTACTCAAAAACTACACCAGAATAATACACAGACTGTAATTTATGTAAACATTTTGTATAATTTGGCTATAAAATAACAACAACATTAAGCCGCGTCTGTCTAGCTAGTTATTAATAAAACGAAAACAAAAATAAATCAATTCCAGAATCAATAATAACACCGGAACAGTTCGCGGAAGTGCTGTGCGACGACCTGGAGCTGAACACGAGCACCTTCATACCAGCCATAGCGACGTCCATCCGCCAGCAGATAGACGCGTACCCGAGCGAGCCGCCCGCCATCCTGGAGGAGCAGAGCGACCAGCGCGTCATCATTAAGCTGAATATACACGTTGGGAACACCTCCTTGGTTGATCAGGTGAGTCAGACATTTTGGCTCCACGGGAACTTAGTGTTGAGGCACTGTGTTCACCGCTTTCTGTCGAATTGAATGTGTGTATAATAACCGACAAAAATATTGAAATATTTTAAAAATAAAATAAATCAGCTTCACGCTGTTTCCCGCACACAGCAAGGTAGGCAGAGGGAACCTAGTGTAAGACACTCCGTTTCCCACTTACTGCCGTATTTTGGGGGCATTGCGTGTTAAGTGGCAGAACTCAACGCCGCGCTTTGCCTCGACACCATAGCGAAGAAATGGAAATATAAATTTAAGTAAATATTTCATCTCCTCAGGTGGGGAAAGAACCCACAACCAAGTTTTACAGTCACACTTTTTACAGTCACGTTTTTATGTTTCTTTTTTCATGACTAAGTCAACTTTTGTACACCAAATTCTTTGCTACATTTTAACATTTTCCTATTTTGGGATGTCAAATCGATTAGATACAGTTATTTTTTTATTCTACTAACTATTTTTGAGCACCTTCCATTTGGGTACAATGCTATCGGGTAAGTATGAGTGTAGGCCATAGGCCATCGAACGCCAATATTTTCACTATTAATTTAAAAATTTATATCTTATTAGTAGACCCCGTGAAGCTTCCCCTGCTTCTTTTTTCTTCAATATTATTTGAGTGCATTTAAGAAAAAATGGTTGCTTATTCGGGGCGTTGAGTTCTGACACGCAATGCCTAAAGAATTCGGTAGGAAGTGGAAAACGAAGTTTCTTAACACTAGGTTCCCTCTGTCTACCCTGCTGTGTGTAAGATACAGCGTGAAGCTGATTTATTTTATTTGGTTGCTTATTTTAGTATGGTTCTCTATACTGTCATAACTGTTGTTGTTGTTATATATCGTTTACATTAAGAAGTTATATAATATACCCAATATTATATAACTTCTTAATGTAAACGATTGACGTTCATTATATATTTTTTTATAATTATACAATTATTATTTTTTTAAAGTTAAGGCAGAGGTAACCTAATGTTAAAACAAAATTTTGCAGGTTGAATGGGACATGGCGGAAAAAGAGAACAATCCTGAACAATTTGCGATGAAACTTTGCGCGGAACTGGGCCTCGGTGGGGAATTTGTGACGGGCATCGCTTACAGTGTGAGAGGTCAGCTTAGCTGGCATCAAAGGACTTACGCGTTCAGCGAGGCCCCGTTGCCTGTTGTTGAGGTATTTAATGTGTTGTTATTTGTTGTGAGGCCGATTGTGGTGCAGAGGCTGTAAAATCGACTGGTTGTGGGTTCGATCCCCACTCGAGGAAGTGAAATATTTATTTACATTTACTCGCTCTGGCGTCGTGCCAAAGCTCGGCGTTGAGTTCCGCCACTCAGCACGTAATGCATCCGAAATTCGACGGGAAGTGGGGACCGGAGTGTCTTAACACGAGGTTCCTTCTGCCTACCCTGCTGTGTGCGGGATACAGCGTGAAGCGTTATTATTTTTTAAATATTCATATATGAGGCCAGTCGTGGCTCAGGGGCGCAAGCGTGCGAATGTAAACGCGAATGGTGTGAGTTCGATTACCGCTCAAAAAAATTAAGTAGTAAGTTCAATTTTGAATATTTTAATTTTTCGCCATGGAGGCAAAGCGTGGCGCTAAATTTACGACGGAAAGTGGGGAACAGAGTGTCTTAACATCTAGGTTCCGTTTGCCTACCCTGGTATATGCGAGATACAGCGTGAAATTAAAAATATATATATTATATCGCTGTCAGTAATCTGGGAGTGTCGTGGCGCAATAGGTCAGCGTCTAATTGTAAACGCGATGGTTACGGGTTCGGTACCCGTTCGAGGGAACAATTCTATTTAATTTCTTCACTCTGGTATCTACATCCATGTGATGCCTCCAAGATTGGGTCCGGTGCGTATAGAACGGAGTGTCATAACATTAGGAAGAGGGACTTCCTGCGGTTAAAGCGTGAACTAAAAAAAATAAAGTGTTTTTAACTGTTGTAGACACCCTATCGTCAACCGTCCGAAGCGGAACAATGGGCGCCATATTTAGAGACGCTTACCAACGCCGAAATGGAAAAGAAAATTCGAGATCAAGATAGAAATACGCGTAGAATGAGAAGATTGGCGAACACCACACCTGGTTGGTAATCTTTTAAAATATAATTACTTATAAATATTTATTTAATATAAAAGAGGTCTAACTTAAAAATATGTAATTTCAAATTTATTAAATATAACCCCTATATCAACTATACAAAAGTTGACCTTTCCTTCATTAGATTATGTCATTTTTAGATAAAAAAAACGAAATCCAAATCGGTTCATCCGTTTGGGAGCTACAATACCATAGACAGATACACATATAGGCGCGTCAAAATAATATTAATTAATACACAATATTTCTGTTTTCTTTGCGGGTTATAATGATAAAGTAAATAATTGAACTAAGATTATCAGGAATTACATTTTTTTGAGTTTGATGTCATATTTTATATATTTAAATGTTATATGTATAACTATATGTATATTATGAACTAGGGACCTGCTCGCGGCTTCGCCCGCTTGTTCTACACAGTAATTTATTTTCTTATCTCAATTAATTTCGTTATATATGGGCATTGTTTTTAAAATTATCATTCAAAACAATATCCATATATTAACATTAAAGTTTAAGCCAATTCAATAAATTAATTATTTTGTAGTAATATTGTCGCATGCCATACTTTATACTAACATACCTTTTTTTATGAACCGACTTAAATAAAACTAACACTAAATGTGAAGGGAAGTTCGCAAGTTTTTTTTAACTTGTTTTAATACACAATATGGAATTAATATAAATTATTTGAATGTAGGTACAATGTTCTTTCTTTTATTATTTTCAAAGCAAAAAAATACAGCGCATGAGACTTAAGTCGAACCTTTCATTTGTGTGAGGGATCACTAAAGTAGAGATAGAAAAAAAAAAAAGTTTAATTTTATAACTAATTTCTTATTACAATTTTTTTGTGCTTTATATTTTTTCGGCATAGTATTGATGCAGTATTTTCTATTTTCTATCTTACATAGCAAATAAAAATGTAAAATATATATATATATATATATATTTAACATAATTTATTAAGTTTTTGCTTATAAAATAATTGTACTTAAAGCATATTGTTTTGATATAAACCATATTTTTCATTTATTTTCTTATTAACCTCAAAAAAGTACAATTCCGATATGTCTGTGAATTATTTTGTTACTTATTACAATAACGTAATGAAACGGAATACGAATTAGTTAGTGACTTTTAAAAATTAACTTGACTAATTTATTATTGTTCATCTTAATTAACATAGCTAAGGTAACTTTAATAACCATAAAAACTAAAAAAACATTCAAATTGATTTTACAAGACCTTGGATTAAATGAAAAAGATTAAATGAAATGGTAGTGGATTCAAATCATATTGGCAGGAATTAGGGCATATATAGACATAAGTTGTTTTTTTTAGCCAATTAAATAAAATGAGATCGAGTAAAATATTTTTTATTGCACAATAGTATTATTTATGATATTGTTTTGAAAATAATATAAATAAAAAATATCCTAGATATGTTGGATATATTATTAACAATAGATTATTTATTTTTAATTTTTGTTTTTGCTTACAATCCAAATGAATTTATTTTTAATCTATTTGTTAATATTTATAATAACATAAGTACAATTAATTGTAGAGGCAATTCAATTTAGAAATTACAGTTACTTATATACAGAATGTAACGCGATCGACGGATCAACAGTGGTCTATGGGTATGGGGTCTATGGGGACCCTCATGTATGTTCAGTGATTTTCAATGGTTCAGCAGATATTAGAGAATTCGTGATTTTTTTTAAAAATCGGATTCTCGAACAAAATTGGTAAAAATAGTCCTACTGACATATCTGTCCTTTGATTTAACAATCTTATAATGGTCGGGTTGTATTTGCCAATTTTGTTCAAGAATCTGGTCTTATTTTCCAAAAAAATCTATTATACATTTATTCACATTTTTTTAATTTAATCTTTACAATATGGTGCTAGAAAAAACAAAATATATTTTTTTTTAAATGTGGTTTTTTTTAATCTAATTGTTAGATGAATTGTTCAATAAGGCTTAATAATTTATTATTTTTTTTATTTATTCTACGAGTATATATGCTGTATCGCTGAAAATCACTGAACGTACATGGGGGTGAAATGGATAGGTAATGAGGTCTCCTACCTATGGGCTACTGTTGATCCGTCGATCGCGTTACACCCCTGTATACAATATAAATTTATATTAAAACGACTAAACTAATTTTGATCAAACTCTAATTATCGAATACAAGTTTACGTACCTGTAACAAAGAATTTAAAGTATGTAAACTATTAAATATTTGTATATTTAGTAGATTAAATTTTTAAAGACGATATACATATTTCTCGTTCACATGTATACAATTTTAATCAATATTTAAAATTCGAATATATATTTTTTGAACAACATAAAAGATATTGGAATATTTTTTTAATATTTTTTATAATATTTTGTTGATAGTGTTTTAATTTTTTTTCCACCGAAAATCTAGTTTTTTTTTACACCAAATATTGTTCCAAATATACACTTGTTATTGTAGGAGCTCTTTATTAGCAATATAACTTAATGAATGAATTTAGGCTGTCGTGTCGCAGTGGCACAAGGGTGTAACTGTAACGCGTCGAGTGTGGGTTTGATCCCCATTCGTGTTAATTAATTATTACTTATTAACTATTATTCTTATTTCTTGGCTCTGGTACCAAGGCATAAACAAACGCAGTGTCTCTAAAAATTCCGCGGGAAATGGAGGACGGAGTGTCTTAATACTAGGTTCCCACTGCTTACCCTGCTGTATGGGGGATACAGCGTGAAGCTGATTTAATTTAATGAAATTATAGAAAAATTTTGTTTTCATATTGTTTTCGTTATTATTTTATTTGGCTTTTCTAATTCTTTTTTGTGTAAGGATAAGCATAGTATAGTATTTCATAATAATATTTAGGATGTTGAATTATGCTCGATTGATTATGATTATTTTTAACTAAATCTGAAGAAAATAACTCATCTAATGATTCAAATAAATACATAAAAAAAAAAAAATTTTCAATGATATTAGATTTTAGTAAATAAAGAGTCTCTTTCTAAAAAAAAATTACTTCTTTTTTAATTCATTCTTCGTCAAAAAAAGTTCTAACTAATAAAATCGACTAGAGAACGAATGAATAATATCAACGTCAATCGAGCTATATATCGATTATTAAGTTTTATTACTATTGCATGTTATATTTATAATAATAAATTTTAATAATAATGACTTTTATACAATATAGATATTATTTATACTAATTCTGCATGAAAAGTCAATTATTGCTTGACTAACAATATGGTGCTCGGAAAAACAAAATAATTTAGTTTCTTTTTTTTAAATGCGGGTTTTTTTTTAATCTAGTTATTATAGTCCAGTTCAGATAGGCCAGTCGTGGCGCAGCGGCACGAAGTGTGACTGTAAAACAGACTGGTTGTGGGTTCGATCCCCACTCGAAGAGATGAAATATTTACTTAAATTTATATTTCCATTTCTTCGCTCTGGTGTCGAGGCTAAGCGCAGCGTTGAGTTCTGCTACACAACACGCAATGCCTCCAGAATTCGGCAGAAACAATACAGCGTGATGCTAATTAAATTAATTATTATATAAATAGTTAAATAAGGCTCAAAAATTTATTACTGCTCGTATTCGGGCTACTTTTTATGCAGAATTACAAAAAAAAAAATGTTTTAAAGTAAGTGGACTGTTGAACTTTACTCACAATAAAAAAAAAAATCGAAATTTATTCGTTTCATTTTACGTGCTAAATTTTTATTTGCATTGGGTGATTAAATTGATACAATCTGCTTACCATATTTTTTTTATTATGGCAACATTTTGGGATTAGATTTCATTATTATATTTGCATGGCAACAATTATATTACGCTTTATTTTGCATGTTATAATTTCAGTTATTTATTAAAAACACATTTATGATTTATTTTTTCATATATTTATATATTTTTTATGATTTAAGTAAATTTTGTACATTTTAAGATCTTATAAGTTGCTATATAGAAAAAATATAAAGACTCAATATATTTGTTTGGTGGCAGATGTGTCGTTGAGCCGCGCCGTCAACCGCCTGATACGCGCTGACGAAGCCCTCTTCCAAACTACGCCGGAAAAGAGAAGGAAAAAGATTTAATCACTCAAATTTACCCTAAAATATTAGAACTATACAAAAAAATACACTTAAAAATACACATAACTAAAATTTTATTGAACAACTTTTTATTCTATTTGTGCAACAATATTGTGAATGCTCAATATTATTGCACAATATAAGAAGTTTTTCAGAAATATTTTTTACTTAATTAATTGACGTAATTCTTTTTGTATTCAGAAATATAAGCAAAACTCGAATATTCTTTTTACACTTTCGGCCTCCATTTGTTAAAATAATTAAAAAAAAACAGAATTATTTCAGTCTATGTTTTTCTATTTTTGCTGTTCAATCCTACATATTAAATAGTTAAAAATAGATATAAGAATAGATGCTGTAATAAAACAAACAACCACATGTTTTTTTTTTAATTTTCCTAAATTATAGGTGCCTCCAGGGTTCAACGAAAATTAAGAGTGGGATAATTAATGGGAAGTGTCTTAACACTAGGTTCCCAGGTTCCCTCTGCCTACTGCTATATGTGGGATATATCGTGAAGAAGATATAAATAGTTATATATTCTTAGCTGGTACCTAATATATCGATCGATCGATTTTGAAGTCTATGTAATGCGAATTTAATTGCTAAAAAGTTGAATTTTTGGAGGTCAACATTTATAAATGTCTCATATCTGATATTAGAATAAATTTCATTCAAGATTTTTATGATTTTTCACAATTATGCCGATTTTATTATGAATATAATGAAATCCTAATAAAAAGGTACAATATATAAAGTATATTAATGGTTTCAATGTAAGATGATTTATAATTTTTTTTACTGTGCAGTTTAAAAAACGATATACATTATATTATTTTAATAATATCTCGCGTAGAATTAAAATATGTAAGTTTTAATAAATATCTGTATGCATTTGTTTGTTTTATTTTCTTGTCCTTTATTTTTATGAAATTAAAAAATAATTATATTGAAGGTTAAGGTTTATCAAGTATCTTTATTAAGTATTTTTCGATGGTCACTCAATCATAAAAAATAAAAAAATAATAGCTCATATAATCTATCCATATAGCAATAAAAGAAAATAAAAGAAAGCTATGTATTATTTTCCCCCCCGAATCGAATTCACGTTTGCAGGCGCACACTTTAAATTAAATATTACGAAAAAATCAGTTATGGTTATGGTTATGGTTATGAAAAATAAATAAAATAAATCAGCTTCACGCTGTTTCCCGCGCACAACAGAGTAGGCAGAGGGACCCTAGTGTTAAGACGCTCCGTTCCCCACTTTCTGCCGAATACTGGAGTCTTTGCGTGTTGAGTGGTAGAACTTAACGCCGCGCTTTGCCTCGTCACCAGAGCGAATAAATGCAAATATAAATTTAAGTAAATATTTCATCTCCTCGAGTGGTTGGCGAACCCACAACCAATCGGTTTAACAGTCACGGTTTGTACCCCTGCGCCACGACTGGCCTCTAAATAAGATAATAGAAAATTAAACTGATTTTTAAAATTCATTACAACCTATTTGTTTATCTGTTTGCACACGGACATCTTCTGAACTACTGGGTAGAAGTTCTGTAAAATCTGAAAAAGAACCATAATGGCACGTTAGTAAAAGTTATTGAGCATGCGAGCTCACGGTGCGACCGTAAGCGCAAAAGGTTGTGGGTTCGATTCCCACTAAGTAACTAGCAAAAGAAATATTGAATATTTTCATTTCTTCGCTCTGGCAAATAGGCAAAGTGAGACGTTTTTCAGCTTTACCCTTCAACAGTTATTGTTTATAACAATAATTAATTTACAAGCATTCTATTTACTCGACAACCACCGAATTTTATATAGATACTAGCAGTTGCCCGCGACTTCGTCCGCGTGAATATGAAGTTGCGCGTTACTGTTAAATTATTCAACACAAACTATTTTTACATTTCAATCAATACAAAATAAAAGTAACAAACTTTTTTAAAAATAAAATTTTAATTTAAATTGTTATTTTTATAAAACCTCTTTACACACCACATTTTTAATTTTATTCTCAGGCTGTAGTACAAATAGAACAGGCCACATATAGACCGTAAAAGAAACAATCATTTCTTAAATCGATGCTAGCTACTTTTAAAGATGTCTTTCGTCCTTATTAATAGTCATGGCATAACACAATTTAACTGGAAATTGAAAATAAATAAAATAAATCAACTTCACGCTGTATCCCACACACAGTAGGGTAGGCAGAGGGAACCTAGTGTTAAGACACTCCGTTCCCCATTTTCTGCCGAATTCTGGAGGCATTGCGTGTTGAGTGGCAAAACTCAACGCCGCGCTTGACCTCGACACCAGAGCGAAGAAATGGGAATATAAATTTATCTTAATATTTCATCTCCTCGAGTAGGGCTCAAACCGACAACCAGTCGGTTTTACAGTCACACTTCGTGCCGCTGCGCCACGACTGGCCTCAATAAATAGAATAAATATTTTAAAATAAAATCCTAAATAACTGTAATCGTGCATCTGAATTGCATAGTTATAATACGTATGTCTTTAATATTGGATGTATTGAGTGGTCTCTTTCCATCTCTTTTTCGTCTCATTCCCAAAAGTATTCTAATCTAAGTATCTCAACTTTAGCTAGTACACTTATAGATTTTGGCAACTTAAACGGCCTTAAACAATGTAATAGCATTAAACACATGAATTTTAGCCCTTGCTTTCACTAAATTTCATGATTGTTTTGCAACAGCTGCTGTATCATTCCTTGTTTATATTGATAAGCTTTATTCTCCCATTATCGCTACTTTTATGGATTAAAATGTTAAAAAAGATCAAGATTAAAATGTTAGAAAGTAATTCAATAACAACTAAAGATACAATTTCTTAAAATATGATTATGATCCTGTTAATAATTACGAATATAAAGTGGAAAGTTATTTTATTTTATCACCTTACAGTTGACGAAACAGAAATTAAGCCAAAAATTCTGAACATCCTATTTGGTTTAGCCACAATCTTAAGGGTTTGATACGAAAGCGGAAAAAACTAGATCTTCGCTTGGAGAAGTATAAAAACCTTGTGGATGGGATCTCCTTAAATATAATAATTTAGCTCTGTCAATTATTAGCGAGCAAAAACAACAAAAGTTATATTGATAAAGTAGAAAATAATATTACTCTAAGCTCTAAATATTTTATTCCTATACAAAAAACAAGCGTCAGAACAATAGTTCGTTCCCTAATGTAATGACTGATGAATTAATGCAAATGGTGGAAAGGATATTTCAAATTTATTTGCGAAATAGTTTTCCAGTAGTTATAAATCTCCGCAAAATATCATTAGCCAATCCTTCTAAAATATACCAATGAATGCATTAAATCAACAATCTCTAACATAATTATTAATGTCGGACGAACCAACAAATCAGACACAAAATACAGCTTTTACAATAAATTTGTTTACACTTGTTATATACACATATACTCTCGTAGTCACAATCTATACTTATAATAAATCTGTAGAAAAGTCGTTTCTGTACATTGAAAATATTTAAAAAAAAAATTAGCCAGGGTGTTAAAGGATAATTAACAGAATCCATTTCCAACATTTTTGGAATTTTTGTCTGTTTGTCTGTTTATGTGAACACGTATCACGTAAAAAGTACACAATAAATTTAAGCAACTTTTATACATAAGAATTACAAATAAATCAAGGTTGGTTTTAGTGTTTATTTCATTGTAATCGCTTCACTCTATCAAACGATATAAGTATTTAAGTTTTCAAGAAGTTAATATTTGAGATAGTAAAAATCGGTACCAGTAACGCTATCTATTGACAAAAATAGTAGGTACTAACGAATCTTGATACTCTCTTCCATACGCGTAACGCTATCACTAATTGTGATGGGATCTTAATAGATGGCGCTGTGCATAAAAGAAAATATAGTTTGGAAAGG
>JAATLQ010031529.1:0-11392 GCA_013421005.1 Heliconius erato x Heliconius himera
TAGTATAAAAGCCACACCGTTCCTACTAGTCTCGTCATTGCCAGAGAAGTATATAGCATGTGTATCGGTGAAAAAATGGCCGTTGCCTCTATAATGCGTTTCGCTGATACCGCAGACGCTCAATTTACACCTTGCTATTTCCCTCTCTAAGATTGTAAGTTTGCCTGTTTGAAGAAGACCGCGTACATTCCATGTACCTATCTTTTGGATATTACGCATTTTTATTACATTAGAGATTCTCTAGAGTCTTGCATATACCTAATGTTTTTAATATTTTTATCTCTTCGCTCTGGTGTCGAAGCAAGCCACGGTATCGAGTTCTGCCACGCAATGCCAAAAGAGTACGGCGAAAAATGGGCAACGGAGTGTCTTAACACTAGTTTCCCCTTGCCTACTCTGCTCTATGCGGGACACCGGTACACATATATCTGAAATAAAATAAAAAAAAAACAAATAATGCACACACAACCATCGTGTTTACAGTCACACATACAATATATGAAAAAGAAAAAACAACCCATCAAAAAAAGTTCACTCCATCCGCACATATCCTTAACCATGTTTAATCTCCAGCTGTTCCCCGGTCAAGTGGACCGGCCGTACTCGTGGGCGGTGTACATGCTGTTCCACATGCACTTCACCCAGATACTGCACACCGCGTCCATACTACTGACGCTGTCGCTGGCCATCTGGAGATATATCGCTATTAAGTATGTATTTTGGAGTGGTTCAGATTATTATTTATTTGAATGATATTAGTTGTTCCTAATTATCATAACACTTGTCAGATAGTATGGTTGTATGTTTGTTTTAATTTAAATGTATGGGAAAGTTTTTATGAGGCCAGTTGTGGCGCAGGGGACTGTAAAATCGTTTGGTTGAGAGTTCGATCCCCACGCGAGGAGATGAAATATTTATTTATTTATATTTTCATTTCTTCGCTCTGTTGTCGAGGGAAAGTTCGGCGTTGAGTTCCGCCAGTCAACACGCAATGCCTCTAGAACTTGGCAGTAGGTTGGGAACGGAGTGTCTTAACACTAGGTTGGACACTTAATCTCTGCCTACCCTGCTGTGTGCAGGATACAGCGTGAAGCTGGAAATCTTCACGCTGTATCCCGCACACAGCAGGGTATATCTTACTGTACGTATTTATTATACTATTTTTGTGTTTACTTTGTTGTAAGATTTTTTTTGTGATAAGTTTCAATTTAGAAATTGTCGTCACGTACTTTTATTTGTGGGGTAATCGGATTGTACCTAGTACATGTATATGTGACTCATTTTCAATGTTTTTTGAGTTATCATTGCACGTTTTATATATTTTTTTTTATTGTTTTCTTCTGTGTGGTACCTTAAAAATATTATATTAATGCTAATTACAAATATTTACTTGTAAACCGTTCGGTGACGTCCTTAATGCAGTCTTATATGAAATACTTTTATTTTATTATACGTTTTAAACGCAGAATTTTGTTATTTAATACATTGTATGGTTTAAATGATATATCGAGCTAGTCTAAACTTGATGTAAATATTTTATCTATACCATTATATCTATCTCTTAATGAAAATTATAGCCAATTTTAGTATGGTATAAGGAAATGAGATAAAATGGAACAATTTAAGAAAACTGGGTGGAAAGTGGAAAACGGAGTGTCTTAACACACTCAGTGTTACACCCTTCTGCCAAAGTAGGGTACTTTGCGACAATAAATATTAGGCTGCTTTGCATTTACGAACTGGGTCATATTAAAATATAAGCCTGACCGGTTGCGGATTCGGTTCCCACTCGAAAAAATGAAATATTTAATATGTCCTCGCTTTAATAACGAGGCCAAGCGTGGCGTTAAGTTCCACCATTTAACACGCAATGCCTTCAGGATTTAGCACAAGGTGGGGAACGACAATGTCTCAATGGAAACGGAATATGTTAATAATAGGTTCCCAGGTCCCTTCTGCCTACCCTGCTTTGTTGGGGGTACAGCCTGAATCTAAAAAAAAAATATAATGTATTAGTATACCAATCTGAAACTGAAGAAAATCCCACATTGACGTAGATTTTACGATGATAATTTCTAACATGTTTAACATAAATTAAGAAGAGATATATTAAAGGCATGCTGTAAAATGAAATAATTTATTCGAGTAATAAATTTTGACTTTACGTAAACTGAATACTGAAACGTGCTAAAATTTCCCTTTAAGTTTTGAAGAAAAATAAGAAGATTGTAATTTTGTATTCTTGTTTTATTACAGACTAATATTTTCTGTACCTTCTAGTGGAATAAGGTGAGAGTAGAGAGAATTGGTGATTGTTCATATATAAATATGAAAAATGCTTGCAAAAACCAATGCCTACCCATCGAAATAATTTTTTTTCCTGTATAGGATTTGAACCCACAACAGGCGTCTATTCAAAATAATATTTCTTTTATATTTTTCAAATGGGTTATAAGTACCACTCACTTCAATTTCATTAAAAATATCATATATTTCAGATACCCATCCCACGGAGCGTCTTTATGCACGGAGAAGCGCTGTTCCATTGCAATTATAAGCAGCTTTCTGTTACCGCCGATACTTTGCATACCTTCGTATTTCGTAAGTATTCTAGCTTCAATTTTGTTAGCTTTTAACGATTTCCTTTTGAAGTAGAATGTAGGATTATAAAAATAAATTGGATATTAGTTCATAAAAAGTAACCCTCTATCGACAATATTAGATATTTTAAAATAGGTTAGATATTATTTTCAAAGGCAGTCGTGGCGAATGGGCAATTGTGTGACTTTAAACACGACTGGTTGTGGGTGCGGTCCCCACTCAAGTCACTTCTTGGCTCTGGTCTCGAGATGTTGAGTTCCGCCACTCAATACGCATTGTCTCTGGAATTTGGCGGAAAATGGAGAACGAACGTGTTTTAACACTAGGTTCCTTCAGCCTACCCGGCTGGGTTTTCTAAAAGTCACGGGTTTCTAAATAATTCAAAACAAAAGCAATAAAATATATAGAAAAAAAAAGACAAACCTCCAAAGTCAAATCCGTTTTTTTAAAATAATACTATAATATATATATTAAATATGTTAATTATTGGTTTATTTATTTAAAAGATCTTATTCATTGATTTGATTTACAGGACATTTTATCGATGTAGCTATGTTTTTATAGAATTTCCTGGCATTTAATGGTGGTACATTTGTTTCATATCTTGTTAAGCGCATTGTATGTGGGTGTAGGAAATACATTTCAATAGATGTCATAGATTTTTTCAAGATTTTCCATTTCAAGACTAGGAATCCTGAAATGAAAAATCTTAACATAAATAATTTAATTCCTTAAAGTAATAATAGCAATAATCCATCAAAGTAGACAATAATTAATAGATAAGATGTGATTGCGTTTTGAGTTGTGGAATGATCATGAACAAAATTTTGCATATTATACTTTATTTGCTTAAAAGGCAACCTATATTACTGTACTGCCAAAAAAAAAAATTTGTAACTATAATATTTTTTTATTATTAAGAATTATACAGATTGTAAGTCAAAATCTTATGAGTAGTGAAAGAATTTTAATGTATTTTTATGTGTCTCTGTGAAAAAAAATAATTGACACTTAGTTTTATTTCACATGAAAGCTTTTATTTTTTAGTCTCTAGTTCTACTTCTTGTGTGTGTGTTTGTCACCTTATTCCTCCTAAAGGGCTGAATTGATTTGGAAGTAATTATGTGCTTTAATATTCATCTATGGGTTTTTTGTGGCTTATAAAATATAATTGAGTACAATAGATAATAAATACACTAGCAAAAGTATAAGATATTGGAAAATAAATAAATAAATTAAATATTATGAAATTTAAAATATTATAATATATTTATTGTGATACTTCACTCCATACGTATTGCCTCGTATTCAAAAGGAAAGCAGAGAGTAGAACATCGTGACACAGTTAATTTTGATGCTGCTATAAACTAAATAAGCTGAGGCTAGTCGTGGCGCAGCGGCACGAAGTGTGACTGTAAAACCGACTGGTTGTGGGTTCGATCCCCACTCGAGGAGATGAAATATTTACTTAAAGTTATATTTCCATTTCTTCGCTCTGGTGTCGAGGCAAAGCGCGGCGTTGAGTTCTGCCACTTAACACGCAATGCCTCCAGAATTCGGCAGAAAGTGGAGAACGGAGTGTCGTACACTAGGTTCCCTCTGCCTACCTTACTGTGTGCGGGATACAGCGTGAAGCTAATTTATTTATTTATTTACTTTTATTTATAAGCTGAGTACAGATAAAGTTAATGTAAATTCATATAAAAAGAATCTGTCAATAAAGCTTTTTGTTGGACAAAAAAATATTGTTAATAATACATTCTCTAGTCGCGACACAAAGTTATATCCACAAAGAAAGATTTTTTTCTTTATTACTATTAAAGAAGAATTTTAATTTTACTACTATGCACAATACTCGATTATTCAGAAAATTTTATATGAGAAATAAGCTACCTCAGCTTGTTAAAGTTATATCTTTTGTTTTAAAGCAGGAAACATAAAATTTCATTCTTGTGTCGAGATTTCGTTGCGCTTCATTGGTTACGTTTGAGTGTGCCTTGGGGGTTCTGTTTCCTAGCAAAAAGTGGTTCTTTATCGTATTCACTTTTACGTGAATTTATTAAAATTTCTCTTATATATATATTTGTTTTGGAAATTGATATTGAAATGGAGATTCGTGAAATATTAAAATGTTTTATTTAAAATTTGCGTCTGCAGAAATTTAAAGTAATTATAAAAACAACGGTAATTAGCAAATCTTGTTAAAATTCAATTTAAGAATGTTTATAGGATATAAATATGTAGAATTAATATCAATTAAATATAATGCAAGATGAAGAAAAAATAAACCTTCATTTTTCATTTATCTAAAATCTGATAAGTCTATAGACAGATTCTCCATAGTCCTTTTTCTATATCATTAATTTTATAAACATTCTCTCGAGTGGAGATCGAACCCACAACGGTCGCATTACGTCACACTCATGTGCTGCGCCACGACGGCTTCTTGTATATAATACATTGTATTATTGTATAAAAGAAAACAGGCAACTATGTTACACGCCGGTAATGGCTTATGTTTATCTAACTATACAATATTGCTTTAAAAGTATTTGAATAGAGAATATATTTATTTTTCAATTACTTTTTTATTATTGTTTTATATTTTTTTTTATAAATACATTAAAGCCAGTCGTGGCGCAGGGGCACAAGGTGTGACTGTAAAATCGACTGGTTGTTGGTTCGATCCCCACTCGAGGAATTGAAATATTTATTTACATTTATATTTTTATTTCTTCGCTCTGGTGTTGAGGCAATGTGCGGCATTGAGTTCCGCCACTCAACACGCAATGCCTGAACGGAGTGTCTCAACAGATTCACTCTGCCTAACCTGCTCTATGCGGGATACAGCGTGAAGCTGATTTAATTTAATTTAAATTTTAATAAATACATTTTTAAATTGGCTTCTGATAAGTATATTACTAAAAAATGTATACAAAAAGAGTAATCATCGATCGCTTTAAGAAACGTTTTCCAAAAAAAAAAAACAACAAAGAAAAATATATTTACCAAAAATTTTATTGAACCTTAAAACAGTTGTCCTAGATTTTTCTTTATTAATTAAGATAATAGCGGAGGTTTAAATAGTGTAATTTTCTTTCTACCGTCGTTGACTCAGCGTTCTTTCGCTTTGAAACTAAGATAATTTTCTTGTTGATTGTTCCTTTTAAAAATAAGTTTTTGAATTTTCCACGTGTAATTTTTGTTTATTCACCTAGTACATCTGAGAAAAAATATGGTGAATATTTGATAGTAGTGATCTGATACTATCTAATTTCTCATACGATATTTGGACATTAGGTGAGTTTAGACTTGCACAAACATGTGAATTCGAGAAAATAAACTATTTTCATTTTTACGCTCTGGTGTAGAGGCAGAGTGCGATGTTAAGTTCCGCCACTCAATACGAAATGTCTACAAAATTCGGCGGAAAGTAGGGAGCGGAGTGTTTTAGCACTAGGCTCCCTGTGCCTACCCACATATGCGGAATACAGCGTAAAGCTGAAAAAAAATCTTAAGAAATCAAATCTCTTACTTATTTGAATATAAAAAAATGAGCAGGTATTAGAAATACTTGCTCATTTTTTTATAAAAGAAATAACGATATCACTAATATCAACCCATCAATATGTTTTCTAGACTCTAATAGCTCCACAAAACTAATGTAGGTGTGGAATAGTAAATGTGAGAATAATAAAATAATACAATGTAAATGAACTGGTGAAATAAATATTATCAAAGTAATGAATAACTTTGTGTTTATTACATGTAATTATTTTCTTTTTTTATTTTTGCTAAATAATATCTTTTAATGAAAAATGTTAGTAACTCTTAAATATATAAGCAATAAACACTCGTATCTATCCGTTTACACGCTGTAGTTTCCTCCGAATTCTTGAGCCCTTGCGCGTTGAGTGGCGGAACTCAACGCCGTGCGCCACGTTACCATAGCTAAGAAATTAAAATATAAAATATTTCAAAATTTTAAATGAAACTATTTTAACCGGATTAATCGCGTATATTTAAAATTATACATTTTGAAAACTGATACATTTTAGACGTTTCGAACACTTTGCAGTAAGCAGTGCTTTACAGAGTGTAGGTGTATACAAACTAGATAGTGACTGTGGCTTATCATACATTGGTCAAATAAAGAGAAGCATCGGTGTTAGAGTGAAGAAACAAATCTCTGATATCAAGAATGGGCATGTATCAAAGTCAGCTGTGTGTGACCACACTGTGGATAAACCCAGCCATTACATAAGGTTTGATAAGCCCCTAATCCTCGCTAAGGAAAACAGATATATTCCTAGAATGATCCGCGAGGCTATTGAAATACAAACACATCCTAATTTCAATAGAGAGGATGGCTGGAAGCTTTCTACCACCTGGGACCCACTCATAGAATCATTAAAGTCTCAAACATGGTGGGTTTGACCAGAAGGCAAGATACTATCAGCTCATTCTGTAGGAATCCAGGGCAGTACGCGAGGCAATTAAGAAATCGTTGGCGGTTATTTGATATAATAATTATATCAACTGACAGACGAATGTCACCTCAATCGCCCACGAACTACTGCAAAGTGTTCGATACGTCGGGTTTCCAAAATATATAATCTTAAATATACGCGATTAATCCGGTTAAATTTAAATAATTTCGTTTAAAATGTATAATAATCGTTAAAATCAAAGAACTTATTATTTCAAAATTATTAGAAGTCCCTATCTATCTAAAGAATGGAGAATTGAATCGAAATAATTTAAGACAAATATACCTCAGTCAGTGATTGATTTAGGGCAATAGTGTGGTTCGGACAGGAACAATTAATGAAGCTTGGCTTATCGAGGGGTCTCACACCTTAAATAAATCGATTTCAATACTGTTTGTGGAAATAATAGAATAATCCTGAATAATTCATTATCTGTTCGTATATTAAATGACTATATCATGACGTCGTTGGCTCAGTTTAATTTTAATTTGTGATTTAACCAATCATAGGTTTAAGAAAATATAATATTAAAAGTAATGCCACAATTTATACCTACTTATAATAAAATAGTACAGAAAAAAATACGATACAATTTATTTTTTTGTTGTGGAGTGCTCTACAGTATAGATATAGAGCCATACTAAAATAATTAATATTTTTCTTAAATAAATCTGTATTGGTTTAGTGGCCGAAGCCCCGCGGGTGCCGCTAGTTAAAAACAAAATGATAAACATAAAATTGTATTACGAGAACATGAGAAATTAAACAATTAATCATAGAAATATATATTATTTTGTCTGTACTTGCTAAAATTTTTTATATCATAGTTGTGGATTAGAAGAGACCTAACTTATTTAAACGTTGAAATAAAAGTTTGAGAGAAAATTTCCTAAGGGAATGAGAATAAAGAGCGCTAAACGACTTCCAAAATTTAAGCAAAATAAAAGGTTTTTACGAGTCGTTCGAGTCTAGAAAAGGTGTATACTTTAACCATTATTTTACATTACTGTTACTTGACCTGGGTTATTATAGGGATTAAGAGTATAATAACAGCTGTCCAGTCGTGGCGCAGCGGCACGAAGTGTGACTGTAAAACCGACTGGTTGTGGGTTCGATCCCCACTCGAGGAGATGAAATATTTACTTAAATGCATATTTCCATTTGTTCGCTCTGGTGTCGAGGCAAAGTGCGGCGTTGAGTTCTGCTACTCAACACGCAATGCCTCCAGAAATGCCGCAATGCCGGCAGAAAGTGGGGAACGGAGTATCTCAACCTTAGGTTCCCTCTGCCTACCCTGCTGTGTGTTGGATACAGCGTGAAGCTGATTTAATTTATTTAATTTACCAGTTTATTCGAATCATATTAACGTAAATGTATGTAAAGAATTAGAAATAAACTAATGGCCGCCCGCAACTTCGTTTACGTTGAGGTTATGAACGTTAGTATGGTTCTTAAAATGAAAGAAGGAGAACCTAGTGTCGAGACACTCCATTTGACTCGTTTTCAGCTAAATTCTAGACGTTGCGTGATGAGTGGCAGCTCAATGCCACATATTGTCTTTCTAAGGCGAGAAAATAAAATAATTTAAATATAATTATGTCTCTGGGTCGACTTTTGTTGAAAAAAACGTTGCAAATCTGCGGCGCGATGTCCTCAAATTTTATAGATTTTTTTTTATATTAAGATGAACGGAACATTATTTTAATTTGATTACTATGGTCCTTGGTTACATGCCAAAAATGACTATCACCACCATAGCTGAGGCGGCATTTTTATTATTTCTTATAGTTTAGCTCTTAGTAAATTACACAAATCAAATTTACACGAGACACGATCTCGTAGCTAACTCTCTATAAGTGAATTTATTTAAGGTTTGGTGCTGGAAAATATCTTTTTGATTTGAGAATACTTTTATGTAGTTACGTTGGGTTAAGAAAAAATCTGTAATTTTTTTATTGTTTTCCAAATTAATATATAAACATAAGTAAAACTTTGTCTATAAAAGGACTTACAAAATATCAAATTATAATTAAATCAAATAAAATCAATATTAAAATTTAATCAATTCGCAATTCGCTCCGTTCTCTCTGACTACCCCGCTAGGGATAAAACGTGAAGCTAGTTTAATTTAGTTTTTAAAATTAAATCAGCTTCACGCTGTCTTGCCTTTGTTCTTTGCCTACCCTGTGTGCAGGAGCACACAGGGTAGGCAAAGAGAGCCTAGTCTTAAGACACTCCATTCCCCACTTTCCGCCAAATATGGGAGGTATTGCGTGTTGAGTGGCGGAACTCAGCGCCGCTCTTTGCCTCGACACCAGAGCGAAGAAATGGAAATATAAATATAAATAAATATTTCATTTCCTCGAGTGGGGATCGAACCCACAACCGTCACATTACAACTGTAATCACGTCATATTTGTATTAAATGTTATCTACGATTTTGTTAAATCATCTTTACTTTACGTTGTGACCTATATATAGCATTCTCTAACGATGCCTCTATAACGAATACGTTATTAATTTGTTTAGTATTATTGTTAGTATAATAATATTAAACAAGTTACTGAGATATTACTAATCTAAACAAAGCCATACGTACATACATATAAAAAATAAAACATTATACTCATACATTGAAATAATGATAATTTTAATTCACCTTTTTTTATAATAATTAAATAATAATAATTAAAAACAGACAATTCTCTCCATTCCAGGTATTCACAATCCATGAATATTTCACACTAGATCGTTCACCATCCAAAGTGTACTACGTTGATTCAAATTACGATGGTAAACTATATCAGATCAACTTTTGGGTCCACGCGGTGGTCATAAAACTACTTCCCTGCGTGATCCTGACCGTGATTAGTGCTTGGTTGATCCGCGTGTTATATAGAGCGAATAGTAGAAAGAAAGCACTTAAGGGTTACAGTGCGTGCAAAGATACGGTTGTCAATGGCAACGGGAATGTCTTTACGAGAAAATCTACTAAACGATCAAAAGCTGAGAGGAGAACCGACCGGACTACTAGAATGCTTGTCGCTGTGCTCCTTTTGTTTTTGTTAACGGAATTCCCGCAAGGAATTTTGGGTAAGAAAATATTTTACGATTCCCATATCATTTTATAGTTTGTAACAATTTTTTTTATTTTAACATTTCGGTTTTTTTTTATATTTCGGTTAAGGGTTTTGTTTGTTTGTAAGTTTACACTCGACGTTATCTGCTGACTGTATACGCGATGATCGTCCGTTCAATTCTCACTTGAGGGATTAAAGTATTTAATTTTGTCGCTTTTAGGCTACATTATATTATAATTTATATTTTAATTTCTTCTCTCTGGTTTCGAGGCAAAGCGCGGCGTTGAGTTCTGCCGCTCAACACGCAATTCCTCCAGAATCTGGCAGAAAGTGGGGAACGGAGTCTCTTAAGACTAGGTTCCCTCTGCCTACTCTGCTGTGTGCGGTATAGAGCGTAAAGAAGGAGAAAAGATAATTTTGTTAATGAAAGTTGTTAACATTATAATAGCATATAAGATTGATTGAATTTACATTATAACTTATTGTTAGTAGTAGTCAACGTTAGAGTTAAATCTAATAAAACACAAGTATTTTTTTGTAATTAATCAAAATACTATTTCAAAATATAATTGCTTTTGATAATTAATTAACAGATATTAGCTTTTGTCTGGCGGTTCATGACTACGGGTAGTATTTCAGCAGCTGCCAAGACAAATCGCGTATTGTATTTGTTTTGTTTTCATTCAATTTATACGTGCTTTGCAGTAATAATGGGTTTATTTTTAAAAACACATACAAAAGAGTATATTTCTTAAAGTCTCATTCAATTATGTTATTAAAATTACAAATTAGGTTAAAAATACTTGTTTTATTATCATTAAAGTTTACAAAGAAAATTATATAATAATTGTATGATTTTTTATTATAAATTCCTACTTTTTATGAAATCGTAGTTTGAAATGGAAATAGCATTGCATTAGGTTGTCATCGTCAACAAGCAGCTTCACGCTCTTCCTCATCCAGCAGTCATTTTTTCCCTCTTCAGGGTTCGACACGTTGGTGGAACTTAACACCGCGTTTTATTTTGTCACAGATAAAAAAATAACAATTTATTGCCTCGAATGGGGATCGATTCCACAACCTCTCGTTATCAAACTGCTCCACATCCAATAGAAAATAAACAGATCGTTCGTTCGATCGTTTTATTTATTCGAATATATATATATATATATATATATATATATATATATATATATATATATATATATATATATATATATA
>JAATLQ010031530.1:0-11394 GCA_013421005.1 Heliconius erato x Heliconius himera
TCTGTACATAATAATTTTAAAAAGAACCAATAGAAGGTATCACTTACGTTTATTCAGTCCGGCAGTCCGTCACAGAATGCCCTTACAAAGCACTGTAATCCATTTTATAATCTACCGACATATTGCCCCACCATAATAAATTTAGTCAAAACAATTCTAATAATAAATTCTTATGCTTTATTTTAGTATTCTAAATAATATTCTTAACAATAATTAAAAATAATATGATAAATGTATAATTTTAAGATACTGTCACGTGCGACTGTAACCGCAACAGATTATGGGTTCGAATACCACTCGAGGAAATGAAAAAAAATTATATTTTAATTTCGCGCTCTGGTATCGAGTCAAAACGCGTTGTTGAGTTCCGCCACTCAACACACCATACTTCCTGAATTCTGCGGAAAACGGGGAGTGGTGTGTCTTAACACTGGGCCCCCTCTACCTATCCTGCTACAATCGAATGCAGCGTGAAGCAAAAAAAAAGGAAAAAATAAAGCAATAATATTAAAAAAACCAAAAAAAAACTGAAAGTGTAAACCAATAATTTATTTCATAAAATTGTAGAAAAAAAATAGTTATTATTCAATCAATGCAAAAAAGTTAAAAAACAATGGCAGGAGTGGGTCTCCTATTCAAAAATCTTCGGCGGGAGATGCAAAACTTCGTTTGGAAACATACGTACGTAGGTGACTGGCATTCGAGCATGCAGGCGCATCCGGAGTCACATCTACTGATGATCGGTGGACAGTATGGAGGAGGAGCAGCGCCGGGACAGGGCTCCACGCAGACGGTGTGGTCGCAGGGTGCTTCTGTGGCTGTGTTGTAATAAACTTAGTCTAAGTGAAAGAAGTTGTATCTTTGTGGTACAGTTGCCAAAGTGTTTGAGTGTACGCGCGATGGGAATAGGTTCGATCCTCGCTGAAGAAAATTATATTTCAGTACTTTTATGTTTATAAATTAAATTATATCTACATAATTCCTATTCATATATTATATGATAAGAAATTACACAATACTATTAAGATGAAATCTATTCTGTTAGTAGATTCTATGAAACTCATTTGTAAGAGAGTAAATATAGAAACAGAGGGAGAGAAATATATATACTAGAAAGCACGATAAAAACAAGGTAATACGAAAAAGACAAGGTACAAATTCAGAACATTTAAAAATTTTAAAAATTAAATCAGTTTCACGCTATATCCCGGATACAGCAGGGTAGACAGAGAGAAACTAGTGTTAAAACACTCGGTTCCCCACTTACCACCGAATTTTAGAGGCATTGCGTTTTGAATGGCGGAACTCTACGCCGCGCTTTGCCTCTACCAGAGCGAAGAAATAAAAATATAAATTTGAAAAATATTTCATTTCCTCGAGTGGGGATCGAACCCACAACCATTCACGTTTACAGTCACAGTTTGTGCCCCTACGCCAAGACTGACCTCTAGAATATATAAGATTCAAATAAACATTTAATTGTCAAACGAACATAAGTTCATTGAGACCCACGTGGCGCAGCGGCACATCATCTGACTGCCGATAGCGACAGTTAGGAGTAAAATTCCAACTTGGAGGAATTAATTATTTTCGTTACCTCTGGTAAAAAGATTGGGTTGCCTTGACAATAGGTTCCCTCTGGATGAAGCTTGTTATATGCGGAACACAGCGTAAAGATACAAAAACTTAGCATAAATCAACCACCACCACAGGCTCAGAAAGGAAGTTTTTACAGAAAACATAATATAATATATGCTTAAACTTAGTTATAATAATGAATATATAAGTTTCAAACAAGAATTTCTAACATAAATTCGCTTATTTATGGATAATTTTTCATTTCTTAGATAGATACTTAGAGAAAATACGAATCTCGTTTCAAGTAGCGTGGGTACTTCTAGACGCTACTACTGCTTTAATAATAAAAATATATTTTCCTCGAGTTCTATATAATAATAGTCTTTAGTTTTGAGTTTACTCTTCGTATAACGATTTTGAGATATCATTCCATAAATAGACGGGTAATGTTTAACCTGACGGGTGAAATGTTTGGTTATTTTGTTTATATAGGTGAAGCCAGTCGTGGCGCAGAGACACAAGCGTGTGGCTGTAAACGCGACAGTTGTGAATTCGATTCCCACTCGGAGAGTAAAATACAATTTTTTTTATTTTCCTCATTTCGGATACAAAGTGACGTTGAGTTCCGCCATTCATCAAGCTTCAAGAATTTGACGGAAAGTGGAGAATGGAAATGTCTTAAGACTAACTTTCCAGATTCCAGAGACACAGCGTGAGATTATAAAAAAGTGATAAATTAAGTTAAAGACCATGCAATAAGTAGTGAAGTAGGTTGTGTAGGTAAAGCAGACCCAGATAAACGTCGGGATTAATGCCAGGATGGAGAAGAAGGTAAATTAAGGAAAATAAGACCAAGTCGGCCATTCTATTTCTGTCTCACTGCGCAGCCTCTGGATGTTAACACGATGTTCAATAGAGGGAAATGATTATTTTTATTTCACCACTCTGGCAAGATTTGTGATTGTGTGCGGCGTTGAGTTCCGCCATACCTCATCCAGCAATACCTAGAATTCGGGCGAAAGTTATAGACCTTTAACAAGATTCGAGCTCCTTGTTACGTTTGGTAGTCACAGATAATTATAAAATATGTTTCAAAATTCACAGTAAGTATAAGTATAACGATAAATTGACAAAATACAACTAAACCTAAAAGAATTTTGAAACATAATTCGTATTTCGTCCCCAATTTGTACTTTTGGACCTTTGCAAATAAAATTTCCTACCCGCTTGCATAGAATACACATAGGTAGGTACTATACATATTAAATTCGTATAGAAACATCAAATCAAAAAAAAGATATCTAAATTCCATTTTGTTAAATATAAAAAACGCATGTAGTTATTGACATACAGATGATTGATTTTTTTCCTATTCAAAACAAACATGAACGCTACCAATTGTTCTAGATACAAGTTTTTTTTTAAATATTATCTAGTGATACACCACTACTCTCTGCTTTGCTGATGAAAAAACCAAATAACACAGTGAATAGACAATCAATAACGTTTATCTATTATTCTTTGGTTTTTTTTTTTATAAAAATACCTCGGTCTACTCTTCTACTTTCCCTCCCTTCACATAACAACAGAGAAGAAGACAACATAATGTGTTCTTCTCTGTTTTCTTCTTCTGAATTCTAGACGGAAACGATATCCCCGATATCGCTCTAAAAATCAATCTTAGAATTGAGAGTGATTTATAAACGAGCCAAGGACATTGAAAATTACTATTTCGACTTTATGAATTATGTATTTATTTTAATGCAGACGTTTGCCGTTTGTTCCCATAGAGCAAAATAAACAGAGGAATCAAACTTATATTTAGATACTCCGTTCCCCACTCTCCATCCAAATGTTTCATTGTGGGTGTTGTATGGCGGAACTGAACGCCGCGCTTAACAACATTAAAAAATTAAAAAGATATACATATACCATTTGCCGCAACTACCGGCTCATCGTCCATAAAAGATGCCCAACCAGATTCGCCATAACTTTGTGCCAATGATAAAAGTAGAATAACACTTATTAATTTCGTATTCATGACGAAATGGTAAAATTTTCGCCTCTTTCAAAATTGTATCAAAATTACATATTTAATACTATATTCTATTATGTTCTTGAAATGAAATGTCAGAATTTTAGAATATTAGTAAGTAATATGAGTTTTTATTTTCTTTTTTTATAACGAACGTAGAGTTTTTATAAGTAATAAGATTTTATTATGTTTACACAAAAACAAACAAAATTAGTTTTATCAAATCATGAACCGACAAACGATACGCATATATATTAAAAATAAGTATGGCTATGGCTATAAATAAGAAAAATAAAACTTATTAATATAATTTATTATGTAAAACATAAAATAACCCCATAAGCCAAATTAGTTTATCCAGTAATACTCGCGCCATCAAGACCAATTCAGCGACACAACGCAATGGATCGTTAATCAAAATCGGTTCATTGGTTTAACAGTTACATAGGAACAAAGGAACAGACATATACACGCCCTAAGCACACCTTTTCTTGGGCTTCACCGTAATCGGGCCAATATTTAATATCAGTATATAATAAAGCCATCGTATCGCAGCCATACAGAGTTTGAGAATAAATGCATTGATAGGGAGTTTGATCTCCTTTCGAAAGTATAATTATTCAAATTTTATGGGTTAATTTACGGGTTTATAGAAAAAGCCCGGTGTTGAATTCCACCACACAACACACAATACATAATGTCTTAGAAAATGGAGGAATAGTGTGTCTTAGCAAAGGGGGCCCTCTGTCTACCCTGCTGCTAAAAAATATAATTTATAACGTGGAAAAAGTTTAGTTTTCTTCTTTCATTGCCCTAGTTTTATGCTATTAGCCTTTTTACTTTACAGAAACCAGCAAATTGTAAGAAAATATGTACGTACAAGAAAATATTTCTACACATAAAGCTGTCTCAGGCAAGAGTTTACAAAGTAACCATTGGATATTAAATTGCCATGGACGTCAGACGAAGCAGAAAAAGGTAAAACTAAGAAAAATGTTTCTCATCATATTTTTGCATTTCTTGGCATTCAAGGGATAGTTAGTTTCCTTTGGTATATATTAGTATATATTAAAGTATGTATTACTATTTTATATCTTACTAGCGGACCCGGACGCGGCTTCACCCGCTTAAATTATACAAATGCTTATTAGATATATTTAGGAAATTGTTTTTGAAAATATATAACTATTTTAAATAAAAAAAATATAAGTAAACGTAGCCAAAGTAAATTGTTAATAAAAAAAATCAAAAACTAAATTAACAGTAGTTCGAAAATGTGAAAATTTACAAAACCGTCATAGTAATCTGCCCGTTCGCGTCGGTCATACTATGCCGCTCGTAGGCTAGGTTATTTCGAATTAGTGACATGTCTTTAATTATTTATTAGAATGTTATACAGTAAACTATATTTCCATCTAGATGAAATGCTGAGAGTGTCTATTATATTCATTTTCATAAGGATCAATATCAAGTTATAGAAAATACATACAACAAAAACCCGATAAATATAAAGTAAATTAATTAAAATGGTTACTTTTGCTCAATTTTCAGAGATAAACATGGTATATGTAACGCGGACTTTTTTAAACATTATTTAAAGAACAATATTTTTGTAAAACATTGCTTTTATGTATCTCATAAGGTTGAGTCGGCGCACGCCATGTATGCGTTAAGCAAGCTCATTTTGGGTGACGTTTTCTTATAACAACAAATAAACTTTGCAAGCCGTTGCTTAGCAACGGTCGGTTGTTATTAACATGGCGGAATAAATTGCCTGTCAAATTTAAAAAATATTTTAATATATTATTATATATCGACAATATTACAAATATGAGAAAAAAAAGTAACCTATGTTCATCCGAAGACCCTCAAGTATCTCTATATGAGTATTTTATCACAATTGAATTAGCGATTTGGCCCTGATTGCGTAACAGACAGACAGACAGACAGACAGAGTTACTTTCGAATTTATAATATAGGTATGGATAGTGTACAGGTTTTAGCTGATTTTCAGTGGTTCAGTATATATGAAAATTTACGATTTTTTTGATAAAATTAGATTTTTGAAGAAAATTAGCAAATACAATATAATAAAATATAGGTCATTAGTAAGCCTTTTATATAATTTAACATTTAAAATTATCGGCTAAAAAAGCTAAATTTATCATTTTTTTTTCCAATAGTAATTTTAAAAACTATTAGTATAAAATTATGTAAAAAAAAACAATAAACCCTACTAAATTTAACTGTACTAACTGAAACTTTCACAGATTATTTTATACTAATAATTAAAAATTATTAGTATAAAATAATCTGTGAAAGTTTCATAGGCGCAGCTCTATGACAACGTGTTAAAAAATGTACTCAAATCATGAAACAGTAAAAAATTGTTATTCTTAATACGAGAATTGACTATATTTAAATACTTTTTACTTATTTACATAAGTGTTTGCATTTTTTACCAGTTTTCTATAATAAGACAATCAGCTTACTGGGTACAAATATTTAGATATTGTAAAGCAATTTTTTTATACTGTCTTCTTTAAAAATTATAATTAATAATTAAAAATTATAATTAATAATTAAAAATTATAACGTATCAAAAATAAACACTAAAAGTTTAATTCGGATAACATTAAAGAAACATATAAAAAATTGTTCGATGAAAAAAACATTTTTTTTCTTAATATAAAAAATATATTATTTTGTTCATCAAAAAAAAAATATACCAAATAATTACGTAAATAACTATTTGTGACTTTTACTAGCCACAATCAAGAGACGACGTTCATTAAATATTGTTATGTTAATCTTACACACAGAGGCACAATGAAGTTAATAAGAAGAATGACAAATAATTCAGAGAGATCATTAAAAATATTAAAAGTCGGTAAGAAATACGTGATTTTACTGCATTTTGATTCAAGTACATTTTAATATTATTCCGTTGCGCATCTGATCTGAAAGAAACTTTTACAAGATTTTTTTTTATAATATTTTTTTATACTATACAAAAGGCCTATTACAATATATAAAATCTATATTGACAAAACATAATCACGAGCGCAGACTAAACAATCGGGCTGTATTTGCCAATTTTCTTCAAGAATTCGTTTTTTTCCAAAAAATCACAAATTCTCAAAAATCTACCGAACTTATTAATAATTCAACACTATACTCTATTAATAGATATTCTATTACTTAAAAACCTAAGAACCTGACCTACAGAAAAAACCTATTAATGTCGCTAAAGAGAACAAAAGATTAATTGGGAAAAGGAACGTAATTGTAGCCTTATTGTTGTAAAATAGATACTTATTTTAGTAGATGTAAAAAGGCATATCGCCTCATTAAGTTGTAGAATAATGCATGATTATTTTATTGGTTTTAATAACACTATTTCTTTTAGTATACCATTATTAAAGAAGCATATATTTTGAATATTTGAAAACTACTTATAAGTTAGCGGCGTTGAGTTCCGATACTCAATACGCAGTGCTCCCAGTTCATATCTTAACACTAGGTCCTCAAGTTCCTGCTGCCTATCTTTTTGAGTGCAGAATAAAGCGTGAAGCTATTAGACATATGTGACCTCAACTATGATGGCTTTTCTATCTATACTACCTAAATCTATATTATCTTGCTAATATTATAAACTTGCAATTTGTTTGGTTGCTACACGCTTATCTCAGGAACTACCAGCAGCAGCAAAATTATGCAGCATTGTCCATTTATTGAAGAAGACCATGGACCAGGGTCTACACCTGCCGCAAATAGACGCTAGTGCGTATGTAAAATATATTTATTAAAGATTGTCATTAATATTAAAAGACTTAACTCTACATCTAATCAAATTCTCCTTAAAAAAAAAATTGAGGCCGGTCGTGGCGCAGAGGCATAAAGTGTGACTATAAAATCGACTGGTTGTGGGTTCGATCCCCACTCGAGGAAGTCAATTCCTATATTTATTTACATTTATATTTTCATTTCTTCGCTCTGGTGTGAGGAAAGGAGGGCGTTGAGTTCCGCCACTCAGCACGCAATGCCTCCAGAATTCGGCGGAAAGTGTCTTGACACTAGGTTCCCTCTGCCTACCCTGCTGTGTGCGGGATACAGCGTGAAGCTGATTTAATTTAATTTATTTTTTTCTTTATATATAACAAATAATTTAACAAAAATGTAGCCGAATCGTGTTATGCGTGAACAATCTCAACGGGTTCAAAGCGTAACAAAAAGTTATTTAAGCAATAATTTATTCCGCAACACGCATTTAGGGCACACGCTCCATACATTCTTGGTTTAACCAACATTTTAAACAAAAAACGACGGAAGGAATCTCTCAGTGACGCGTAAGTAATTCACGAAAGCTAAAATATTATGACCTGTTAGTCTCTTAAAAGGTAATGAATGTAAAAGTATTTTTTCTCTATGATATTCCTTCATGCGCCAGTCGTGGCGCAGGGGCACGAAGTGTGACTGTAAAATCGACTGGTAGTGGGTTCGATCCCCACTCGAGGAGATGAAATATTTACTTAAATTTATATTTCCATTTCTTCGCTCTGGTGTCGAGGCAAAGCGCGTTAAGATCTGCCACTCAACACGCAATGCCTTCAGAATTCGGCAGAAAGTGGGGACCGCAGTCTTAACACTAGGTTCCCTCTGCCTACTCTGCTGTGTGCGGAATACAGCGTGAAGCTAATTTATTTTATTTATTATATTCCTTCATAAATCCTTTTACCTGCGACTTCGCCTCTGTGTCGAACCTCGAATGTGTAAAATACAATGACACAATATTTCACTAATGCGGTTATTATCATATAAATTGTTTCTTGTATAACTTTGTTAAATGTTTAAAATAAATAAATAAAAATAAATTAACTTAACAATCGAATTGACAACTTCCTTTACTTTCAGAAATTGGTTTAAAAAGAATTTTTCATTTCAAACCAGCAGTTGATGAGATTACCGCGTTCTACCAAAAAAATACTTATTAGTATAGAATTATAGACATACATACAATTTTTGTTTAGTTTACTTTTATTGTATTACTGTAAAAGTGGGGAACGGAGTGTCTTACACTGAGTTTCCTCTGCCTATCCTGCTGTGTGTGGAATACAGTGTGAAGCTGATAATATTTTTTCATACAAATCATAATTTCTTACAAAACATTGTAACAAATAAAATGTATTTTTATACACATATCTGATAAATTTCACTATAGTAAAAGAGATCAATAAATGAGCGGTCATAAAAGAATACGAACGTATTTTCCGGTCTTTAGTCCAAAGACAGGAAAAGGAATTTCCGCATTTCCTCCGGATGTTCCTTGTTTTTGTTTTGTTACAGACTTACAGCTTCCTTATGTTTCGGGTTATTGTCGTCTGCCAATATTGTATATTGAAAGGTTATGTTGTTTAAGAACTTCGTTTTGTTAGCTTCACGCAGTTTTCGGAACATAGCGTGGTAGGCAGAGAGAGCCTGGGAACCCGGTGCTAAGACACTACATTTTTATTAAACACTTCCGTTCCTTACTTTGCGCTGAATTCTGGCGGCATTGGATGTTGATTGGCGAAACTGTGCTTTGCCTCGTCGTAGAAATAATTAAATATGTGTTAGTGTGTAATATATTATGTGCATGTACTTGATGTAAGTTGTGACTTTGCTTGTTTTCTATTTGTGGTGTACAATAAAGTATTTATAAGAATATAAAAATATAAGAATATGTCATTTCTCCGAAGGAGAATCCATATAGGTATAATATAAAAAAAGTCATAATATAAAGTTTTATTATAATTATTTTGTATAATAAACACATTTTTTATAAAGCATTCTTTATTATTATATATGAAAAACACAATTAAAAGTCAAATCATTTGAATAGAAACTAAAACTAAGGCTTCAGCCTCGTCTGATACAAAATAGATAAATTAACTCGATCACACTCAGGAGGGAAGCACCGAAAAATACCCCTCCTACTCCCCCTACATCCACTGAAACAATTTAGGCATTTATCTATACACAAATCAATTAAATATTCATTAATATTTTTATTAGTTAAAAATATATTGAAAGTTTAAATATATTCAGACAACAGCTTCAATATTATAAATCCTTGAGGCCGTGTCTTTGTGGCTTAGTGGCAGGGCACCGCGTTTGACTGTAAGCACGATCATTATAAGTTCAGTTCCCAGTCGGGGGAATGAATTATTATTGTCGTTACCTCGTTGTGTCCCAACTATAGGTTTCCTCTGTGTACTATGTAGAAAACTTTTCTTAATTAAATTATATAACATCACAACATCATTCTTATAAAACCTTATATATTTTTTATGACCTTAAATTTATTATTACACATAAATTTTGAAAATAATATATATACTGCGATTGCTTGCTTGAACTAATACGCAACTGAGAATTAAAGTTTTTATATACATACGAGTATGTATGTATACAAACAAAAGCAAAATATATACAATTCAACAAAATATTTTTTTAGCGTTCCACTGTTTCCCGCACACACCAGGGTAGGCAGAGGGAACCTAGTATTAAGACAATCTGTTCTGCCGAATTCTGGAGGCAATGTGTGTTGAGAGACACCATAGCAAAGAAAACGGAAATTTATTACTACTACTATGTCATTTCCTCGAGTAGAAATTGAACCTACAACCTTTCATATTTACAGTGATGGTAAACTTTGTGCCCATACGCCACGACTGGCCTCAGTACAAAATTATCGATTTTCTTTAATACAAAGAGGAGTTTTATTTCAGTCTTTGTCAATATTTAAATCTTTGAAGGTATATAGTATCGGTTTTCAATTATAATTACAAATTCGATAGCTCTCTAAAATCATATTTGAATAAATTGAGGTTTAAACGTGTCGATGTCGAAATATCTTTTTATTGGGAAAAGTTAAAGCTTATAAAGCTTGTTACGGATGGTTCTTTAATCGTAAAATTTTAGGAAGTAATCAGTAAAATGTATTTCTATTAATACTTTTATTATCCAATTTTATTGTAAGGATAAAAATTATTATAATTAATCTTACTAGAAACGTGATCGTCCTAAGTTCGATTCTCATCGAGGGGAATAAATTACTTTTATTTTTTGCTGCTATTAGGAAAGGCCAGGAAATAAAAGTAATTCACTTTGTTTTCTTACTAAAAACAACAAAATACCCTATTATGCGGGATAAAGCGTGAAACTATTTTTAATTGCATGTACAATTATAATATACTAGCGACCCGCTCGCGGCTCCGCCCGCTTTAACTACTGAATTATTCATATAATGTACCTATGTTTGCAAAGCACTTAAGATAACTAATGTGAAAATTATTGAAACCTTAATGCAACCCACATTTTCGTAGCTCCAATAAGGATGTCCCAATTGTTTAAAAAACACACACCTGAACAAATGACACAAACAACAGAAAACTTAAACGAAAGAAATTATAAACAACAGACTACCTACTATTCTCTTACCCAAAAATACTTAAACGAAAGATGTAACCAACAATGCCGCGACGAAATACATTATAATTCTTGGATAACTCCAAAATACGTGCAATCGCTTCTAAATTTACTTTGCTATAGAGCCAGGCGCAGAATTGAAGCATTCTCTCGTCCATCTCCGTAGTAGCTCCGAACGACATCTGGGCGTTGGTTCCATGGCCGTGGTCTCAAGCGATAACCTGCTCTAGAGCAGACACAGAGAGAGGCGTGCGGGACGGGATTGGAAAGATTATCAAATGCCATCTAGGCGGTCAACTCAGTCAGGTGAG
>JAATLQ010031531.1:0-11403 GCA_013421005.1 Heliconius erato x Heliconius himera
CGATCCCCACTCGAGGAGATGAAATATTTACTTAAATTTATATTTCCATTTCTTCGCTCTGGTGTCGAGGTTAAGCGCGGCGTTGAGTTCTGCCACAACACGCAATGCCTCCAGAATTCGGCAGAAAGTGGGGAACGGAGTGTCTTAACACTAGGTTCCCTCTGCCTACCCTGCTGTGTGCGGGATACAGCTTGAAGCTAATTTATTTTTTTTTAATTTTTATATATATATATATATATATATATATATATATATATATATATATATATATATATATATATATAAATATATATATAGCTTAGTGTCAAGACACTCAGCTCTTTACTTTCCGCCAGAATTTGATACATTGTGTGTTGAGTAGCGAAATTTTTAGGGCGGAATATTGTGTTCAGTTAATTTAGGTGAACAAATGAGTAATGAAAAAATGGCAAAAAAAAATATAAATGAGAATATAAATGAGCAATTCAAATGGTAAGCAAGTTTAGGGCTAGGAATACAGCGAGAAGCTAAATTAAGTTAAAATTATTTAAATTAAATAATAATCTTAATAAGAATAAACTTTTTTGTTTCAATTATTGCAGTGTGAACGTGGCGCCATCGTAGCACTGTAGGACAGTGTGTGACTGTGAAGAGAAAATATTTCCGTATTTTGCTCTGGTAGAACAAAATATGGCGACCGTTGTCTTAAATTCGACCAAAAATTGGAGAATGGAGTGTCTTAACACTAGGTTTAATATATATGCCTACTCTGAAATAATGAATATCCCGTATATCTAAAAGGGAAAATTAATTAGAATAGATTCCCACATAAGCCGCTCCACGAGTTCGATAGTATGGATTCCCCATCAAATTTAACGGCAAGTAAGTTCGAAACAATGTCGAAGTCATGAAGTTTGACCGGAAACGCTAATTTGGAACCGATCTCGGCGCTGTCGTGGAACAATGCCACTAATTCTCTTCCAGAAGTATGTGGTGGATGTCGTTTTCAACATTTTTTATCTATTTTTTTTTACGGAAGTATAAATATTAAACTGTTACTGATTCGTCCGTTCGTATTTTCTCAGTCCAAAAATCAATTATTAAGCTGTTACTGAGATCGCCAATTCACCTATAGCGAAGAAAGTCTTTTGACTAAGCTTAGATTTGGTTAGATAGTGGGTTAACCATGATGAGTAAACCACATTATGCAACAAAACTCTCTCAAATTCCCCCAAAATTCAATGTTAATTGGGGAACAGAAAGTATCTTAATAGGAACGGAGTGTTTTAACACTAGATGCCTAGGTTCCCTCTGCCTACCCTCCTGTGTGCGGAATACACCGTTAAGCTAAAAAAATATTTTTTTATTAAGTTTATTTTATCAGTAAAGTCGAATGGGGTATAAACTGTTTAATTCCCGACGTGAGAACTATTCTACTGAACAAATACCGCACTATAGTTCGACAAATGTTTGTCTGAGATTTATTCAAAATTTGTATACTTTATATTTACTTAATAACTTATTAGTTACAGCGCGGCGTTGAGTTCCGCCACTCAGCAAGCAATGCCTCCGGAACTTGGCTGAAAGTGGGGAAAGGAGTGTCTTAACACTAAGTGCATTCTGCCTACTCTGCCGTGTGTGGGATACAGCGTGAAGCTGATTTAATTTTTACTTAATAACTTTTGACCCAACCAATTACAATACTTTTTTTAGTGTTATTATTATTTTTTTATTATAGTCTGTACCTATCTTCCACATAAACATTTTCTTTTAATTTTACGCGTTCTCCTGCACATACATATATACTTGGGTAGGCAGAAGAAACGTAGTGTTTAAACATTCCGTTCCTCGCTTTCCGCCAAATTATGGAGATATTGCATATTGAGTAGTGGAACTCAATGCCGTGCTTCTGCGTCGTTACCAGACCGAAGAAATAAAAATATTAATTCGTCGAGTGGGAATCGACTCCACGACCTGTCACGTTTGCAACCGCATGCTCGTGCCCCTGCGCCATTACTGGCCTCAACTCAACGGGCATAAAACATGAAAACTAAAAATCAGTTCACTTGTTGTTGTTTGTAGTAGTTGTTCTTTACTCAGTAACCAATTTAATTATTATTGGGCGGTTGCGCGTTTGCCACAAAATAATTAGAAATTTTAATAACTTAAATATTTTCTTAGTTTTATGTCTTATCTCACATAAATATATAACGGTAGGCACAACATTGTGTTATGATGTTTCGTCCCTGAACGTCCGTCTTACTTTTCGATCATTTGGTGTTGAGCAGCGGAACTCAACGCCGCACATTAGTATATTATACTACCAGGATGGGAAAGTATAACAATGAATTCCCTCGAGTGTTTACAACCATCGCGTTCACGAAAAGCAGAAGCTATCCTGCGTCTTGGTGGCTTGTAAGAAAAATATAAACTCGTGGCATCTTTAATAACTGTGTAACTCATAAATTATAAAAAATCCTGTAAAAAAAACTAGAGACCGTCGTGGCGCAGTGGCACCAGCTGGTCCGTTTGCTCAACACGCAATGCCTCGAAAATTCGACAAAAAGTGGGGAACGGAAAGGGAGGAACGGTCTTAAAGCTAGGTTACTTAAACTTACTCTGCTATATGCGGAATACAGCGTGAAACTGTAAAAAAATACGTTGTTAGATAGTGCCACTGTTCTGGACGATAAAGAATTGTTATTTACAGGTGCTTGTTGTCTACGTTGATACAAATAATTCGCAAAGATAGGAAAACCAATTTTGACCCATTTCTAAAACCGAAATGAGAGTTTTACTCAATAAAGAACACGTTTAATTCGAGCAGATTCCATCGGAAGTGATGAGTAAATACTATAGCGATTAAGGTGTTGATTCAATTCTAAAGTCGATTGCAATCCAAGATTGTGGGAGAAACGTCAATATTGGTGATCTTTAATTTTAATTTAGAACTCTTTGAAAGCTCTAATTTTAAAGCTTTTGAATTTAAAATTAGGTTTACATAGTGTAGCCTTTATATTGAAACAAAAACATTAAGAACTTGATTTATTTTGTTGGCAGAGAAAATCTAGTGTTAAGGCTCTCCGTTCTTGACTTTCGAGTCAAGTGGCGCAAATCAACTCAGCTCTTTGTCTTGTTACCTACCAGAGCAAGAAAATGAAAATAATTCATTTGGCTAGAAATCAAACCCGCAAGCGTTACGCTCACGTAAAAGCTAGTATATTTTATACAAACTTTAAACATTACGTTGTCATATCACGTTCTCAGATTTTATATGTCCAGAGATCAGGGGCATTGAAAAATAGGCTATTGTATTTTATTTCCATCCTCCATCATATGTGCACTTCTTTTCATAGTGTTATAGTAAACTTTTGTTTGCCATTCGTTTTAATCATATATTTAATTAAATACGTCAAAAAATATAAAAAAAAACAAATTATGGCATAATATGCTTGATTGAGAGATACTTAATTTTTAAAAAGAAGATATTATTGATAATGTATAAAAAATAGATAATTTAGTGTGAACAGGCAACGCAGTGGCAAAATGTTTGGCAGTAAGCGCAATAGAGTTTTAATAGGAGTTGAGTGTGTCTTAATACTAGTTCTAAGGCTCCCGCTGTTCAGCATATTATTTGCAGGATACAATGTGAATCTAAAAAGTTAAAAAAAAATCTACTAAATACTATCCGTTCTCATTCTCACATTCTCTAACTCGTAAATCAGCTGCAGTAGAAAGTTCTAACGCAAAATCTAGTATGAATACACTTTGTTTCCCAGTTTGCGAGGTTAAGTGTTATGTGGCGGAACTCAACGCCGCATTTCGCCTATTGAATGAAAATGATTTAGATATAATGTATCATACCAAAGATGATCAAACCCACAACCATCTCTTTGGCCTTGTGTTTTCCGTAAAGATATGCTGTATGATGAAATTAAAAATGTCGTTTCTATCTCAATTGGAATGTTGTAAGTATTTTAGTTAAATGTGTTAATTTTAGGCACTATCGGTTTTTTAACAAGGTTATAGGCTATATACTGTCACTAAGATCAGGGCTACCTCTCTCACTTAGAAAATTTTACAACTCTTAGTTTTTCCCATTTACCCTCGTTGGTGAAGCCGCTGGTGACACCTAGTCTTTAAAAAACATGACAGTGTAAGGATATATAGAGTCTAATACTATAGTGACTGAGCTCACAATTATCACAAGTAAAATCTCTCATTCCTCTTCAAAATGTTTACAACAACAAAAAACGAAGAATATTTCATTATTTATTCCACAATAATAACAATAAACAGAAGAAAAGAGGAAACTCATTTGATTCGGAATCGAGGAAGCGGTAGTAAATTACTATAAAACTCGCTTATTTTAGTTACGGCGCGTATTTTTTTTCTTTCTTCGGACGGACAATACGGGCAATAAACTTTTATTTTGATCCGGGACGAATAACACTGGCTGTTTAGTAAGGGTTTAACTGTAGTTTAGAAAGGCAGATTTGTATGTAAATGTTGTTTTTCAATCATTTGTAAGCTTCTGACTAACTTTGAGCTTATATTTAAGTGAAAGATGCTTTTAAAATTTTATTAAAAATTGTCTTTTTATTTATAATATCTTTAATATATAATTTTGTTATTGTTTTTTTTTGTTGCTTAAATTTACAATAATACTATAAAGCTTTATTTGGTTGAAAGTGCTAATCTCATTAAGTAATGCTTCAAATTGCAAAATTAAATTATTTTTGGATGTTCCATTTGTAGCAAAAGCCAGGTCATATTACATCTTATTAGCACTAATCTCAGAAATTACTTGTTACTATTGAAAAAAATGTTTTTTTGGATAAATATTTAATTATTAATTTTGTATTTATTTAATTAAAATAATATAAGTATTTCGACGTATCTCGATAGGAACGTATGGCTTAGTTGGTCAGAGCGCTTGGACGGTTTCCAAAGAGGCGTGGGTTCAAATCCCGCTAAGTTCAAATTTTTATACATTTTCTTTATAAAAAATTTTCTTTCCTAAATGTATAATAACATTTAAAAAAATGTAAAAGACCATATCTGTTCCAAGCTAAAACCCAGAGACCGCCCACCCATTTCAGAAAATATATCTAAATACGCCTTTTCTTGGTTACAATTTATCACGTCACAACTTTTAGTTATATCCATTCGGAGAACGAAATGAAGACACAAGAAAGTGCTAGTATAAAATAAAATTCTATAAAATTGAATTTTATCAAAGGCTTAAGCAAACGTATAACCGGGCTACGAAGGCTTATTACGGATCGCCCCTTGTCCAGGATTAGTGAGAAAGGCACTTAAGATTTTATATTAGTTATGTTGAATCCTCATAAAATTTATACGTGACTTTTATACTGTGAACGTTTTTTTTATAGTGAAAATGAGATATTATTATATGGTTTTTTTATTATTATATATTTCTTTATTTCAGTAGGATGAGAAAACCTTCAGTTTTGGTTTTGTGTTTTGATTTGTATCCATTTTAGAACGTTACAATGAAAATTATAAATGTGAATCGAAACCATTACTATTATATTTATATATATTTGCTTCTTCTTCTACTTATAGTGGGTTCCACAACTAGTGGTTAGCAGTCATCACATATTAAGTCCTGTTCTTGGCTAGATGAAGTATATCTACGGCACTTTTGATTTCTAACTACTCCTTGATACCCAACAATGGGTTTTTGTATAGACGATGTATGTAGAATATCCCAATTATGAAAATTTACCTACACTTGTATATTTTAAATTCATACTCTTACGCAGAATTTTAGAAATTCAATCTTTTAAATTAAATTACCAATTTTACACTTTAAATTTAACTTTTTTCCGACTGCTAAGGAAGTGTTATTACATATTAAATTTGCTTTTATTAAACCTCAAATTCGTACTTTTATATTTTAAATTCGCATTTTACACCTTCAATTCACTCAAGTTACAAAAATTTGAATTCCCATTTGAAATAAAAATATGTCAGCTTCACGTTGTATCCCGCACACAGCAGGGTAGGCAGAGGGAACCTAGTACTACACTCCATTACCCACTTTCCACCAAAATCTGGTGATATTGCGTGTTGAGTGGCGGAACTAAACGCCGCGCTTCGGCTCGACACCAGAGCGAAGAAATGAAAATATAAATTTAAATAAATATTTCATGTCCTCGAGTGGGGATCGAACCCACAACCAATCGATTTAGCAGTCACACTTTGTGCCTCTGCGCCACGACTGGCCTCTAAATAAAAATATGTACTTCCAAATTAATCAATATTCTTTATTTTAAGTCCAATATTAAAATTCATTCATTTGCTAACTTATTGTACGTACTTAGTTACCCTAGTTTAGTCTCTTTATTTTAGAAAAAATATAAATTTAAACTACTACTTAGTATTTTCCTTTTGTGCAGCAAAATAGCTATTTAATGATGAATCCTTCCGTTTACTACAAAAGTTCAAAAAGGTTTTAATTAGACTTAAACTCTAATCAAACTAAGTATATTTTTTTTGTTTAGCTATATTCGAAATACAACAGTATTTCGCATATAGCGGGGTAGTCAGAGGTAAACTGAAAAACTAGTGCTAAGGCACTCCTTGCCCATTAAGATATGGTACCAAATTCTCCAGTATGTTTAGTGGCGGAAGTCAACGCCACGCGTGGCCTCGTTGCCAGGCTTAATATTTCATTTCTTCGAGTGGGAATCGGAACTACAACCTGTCACGTTAACAGTCACACACTTGGGCCCATGCACCACGACTGGCTTCAGTCTTTTTTTTAACTTAAAAATACATAATAAAGAAATACTCGATAAACACAAACTTTTCATATTATTAAGCGTTATTCAACAAAAGACGTACAAAGAATCGAGACGCCATGTAAAATGCCATCATTAGCGAGAATTGCTTAAGTTGGATTCTACGACAATTTATGTTGTAGAATTTTCTTATGTTCTTACAGATTTGATGGATTTTAAGTAAATTTGGTTTAAATATTAAATTTATTTTCTTAAAATCTATAAATGATCTATATTTTTTCTTTGATTGTGATAGAATTTTCATGGCATTGCATGTTGAGTGGCGGAACTCAACGCCGCGCTGTCCCTTGTTACAAGAAGGAAAAAATGAAACTATTAATAAATAATTCATTTTTCCGAGTAGGGATTGTACCCACAACCGTCGCGTTTGCAGTCACATAATTGTGCCACTGCGCCACGGCGGCCTTCAATAAATAGAAATAACTATATATAGATCTTCTGACATACATATAAGATAATGCTAATAAATAATACTATACTAATATTGTAAATCTGAAGAGTTTTTGGTTGATAGCCCATTCAACTTCATTCAAAGATCTCAGGATCTATTGGTTCGAAGTGAAATAGTCATTGTGTGTTGGACAGTCCATTTACTGAGGAAGACTACATTCTATATGACATTCGATGTAATCCACTGTTCCTGCTGGTGAAACCGCAGGTTAATACTATCACGTAGTACTAGTATATAGTACGTAGTACTAGTATAACCGTAATACTAAAAAATCAGCTTCACGCTGTATCCCGCACACTGCAGGGAGGGCAGAGGGAACCTAGTGTTAAGACACTCCGTTTCCCACTTTCTGCCGAATTCTGGAGGCATTGCGTGATGAGTGGCAGAACTCAACGCCGCGCTTAACCTCGACACCAGAGCGAAGAAATGGAAATATAAATTTAAGTAAATATTTCATATCCTCGAGTGGGGATCGAACCCACAACCAGTCGGTTTTACAGTCACACTTCGTGCCGCTGCGCCACGACTGGTCTCCGTAGTACTATATACATTAGTTTGTAGGCAAAGTTGAGAACATTTAACTTGACTCTCATTTTACATTTTTTATAGATATATTATATTAGCGATTTCTTCCACATCTATGAAATATTTTATTGATAGTTGAATAAGAATTATTTAAACAAAAGACAATAACAAAATAATTAAAAAAAAAACGATTCCAAAATTAAAAATAAAGTATTTAAATTTTTCAATACTGTACGTACACTGTGCACGGGCTGACCACAAGTGTCACGCTGGAGTCAAGCCAAGACGTCGCGCGCAATCCACTTCTGTTTAATTGTTTTAAGATATTTCGCCTTTTTTTTGTTCATACATTTTCTTTATATTTGGCACGTTCTTTGAATATGATTTGTAATAGGAGTTATAATTGTGGTATCGAAGTGAAAGATTTTTTATTAAAAAATATGTTTGGGAGTTCAATTGCACTTGAGGTACCAATTCTTGTCAAATAAAGATAAAATTTAAAACCTATTTCCATGTTCTTGTAGACGAAGGGCGGCGTTGTACTCCACGACACAACACGCATTATCTAGGAAAATTGAAAGGAAAGTAAGAAACGACACTCCGTTCCTAGTATCTTAGCACTAGATTCTCTGGTTTTCCTGCTATCCAAGAAAAGCTAATAGCTATAAATATAGAAACTGGCCATAATGTTATTTGCTTGGGCCAAAACAAGCGATTAAACCATTCAACTGTTCAAATATCCAAATACCTCTTAAGACTAATTAATGGCTTCGTTAAATACGTCATCAATTAGTGTTGTAGATATAGGCAGTGTCAACAAGTATCAATAGCCTTGGGAGAATTGGGCTAAAATTAATTGGAAATTGGGAAACTAGCGGAAATTGATTTCAAAATTTATTTTTATATAAAAAAAAAATCAGCTTCACGCTGTATCCCGCACACAGCAGGGTAGGCATAGGGACCTAGTGTTAACACTCCTGTTCCCCACTTTCTGCCGAATTCTGGAGGCATTGCGTGTTGAGTGGCAGAGCTGAACGCCGCGCTTAACCTCGACACCAGAGCGAAGAAATGGAAATATAAATTTAAGTAAATATTTAATCTCCTCGAGTGGGGATCGAACCCACAACCAGTCGGTTTTACAGTCACACCTTGTGCCGCTGCGCCACGACCGGCCTCAATAATTTTATATTAAAATTTGGGAAAAAATAAATATTTAATGGTCCCTCACTACTTACCAAGTTTGGATGGAAGAAATCTTAATAGCAATAAAAATTGAAATTGCAAAGATTACATACCGTTTGTTGTATTTATTCAAATTCTTCTGATGATGACTTTCGTTATCAGAATCTTTATTCTGATTCTTCTTTAGTTATGACATTTTTGTGTCAGAGAGGTAGGCAGAGGGGACCTAGTGTTAAGACACTCAATTAGTGTTCAACTCAATTTTTTTGAAAGTGAAAGTCCGTATAATATGTGTATACGAATTATTTTATTTGGTACTTTTAGAAAATTCTTCGTTTTCCAAATTTTTTTTCTATCTGATGTATATATATATAGCGTGAAGCTTATTTATATATATATATATATATATATATATATATATATATATATATATATATATATATATATATATATATATATATATATACTTAGTTTCAGTTGATTTAAAAATCAAACACAAATAAAAACGCTATGATTTTTTCTATATTATCACAAAGTTTTATCTAAAACACGATGAATCGTCTTATTCATGTTATTTCCGCTAGTATAAGTCTAGCTGTGGTCCACTAATGAGGTGCAATTTATTGTTGACAACAACTTTGCAGCTAAGCCTTGCGGCGGACTGATCTTTATTGACTTGGAATATTGAAATTTATTTTGTTATTATAATATGGAAGTCTAATAGAAAATGCCATTGTAGCGCAGTTAGTGCTCAATTGTCTAACGCAAAGGTTGTGGGTTTATTCCCTACTGATTGGTTTTTCCCAATTCAAATTTTATATTATGTAATTTTTCACTTTTATTTGAGAGATTTTATTCTATACGTAATTCTAATACTTCTCTTACACTTCCCACAGGTTTCCCCTGCCTACCCTTTTGAGTACAGGATACAGCGTGACGCTATAAAAAAAAATTTTTCATAATATTTATTTTTTAATGCTACGAAAGCTACGAAACTACTACGCCGTAGCTTACATCAGTTAGCATACTGAGTGTTAACAATGAATAGCACCTCGTTAGGAAACCGAGACGGAAGTTAGCAATGCTTTTGGAAAGTAATCATAATTTAACATTTAAATGAAAATTATGTGAAATTCTCTCTCATTGTTAAACTCGAGGTTGTAAGATGAGGATTTCCTTCTTCTTTACATTATTTCTTACTGAAGGTCATGCCCTTTGTGGTAAGGTGGTGGAGAAAGAAGTTCTCTTATTCAGTAAATATGCAGAAATCAGCTTTTTTATTTAGTTCTCTACCTTTATCCTAGAACGTACATATATATAAAAAAAAATCTTAGTTTATCAGAACCCCAAATAACGCGATCGGTTCTACAGCAACTATGGAATAATAGTATTTGTATTAACAGTTTAATTTTATACAGAATGTAGGCAGAGAAAAATCTTTTTTTCGCCAAATTCTCAAGACATTGCGTGCATTCACCCAAGTGGGAATCGAACCCAAGTACGCTTGTGCCCCTGCGCCACGATGGCTTCAAATTAAGAGTTTAATATATTTATAATATAAAGATAACGTGTTCATATTCTATATGTTAATAAGTTAATATAATATTTTAAAGGTATTTTAAGATTTTACTAAAGTGTATAAATCTCTCTTTATCACATTATTATTTTAAACATATATTTAAAATTGTATATTTTTAATATTTTAGCGGAATAAACACACAACAGGTTGGGCAGAGGGAACCTAGTGTTAAGACATTTGGTTTCCCACTTTCCGCCGAATGTTTCGAGACATTGCGTGTCGAATGGGGGAGTTTTGTAAATGAAAAATTTAACTAAATTGTAGTAAATTTAATCTTTTTTTATCACTTACATTATTTGGAGAGAGAAAAGTTTTTTAGTTTTTTATTTAAAGTCGGACTAGACAAAACGGGTGAAGCTACATGACGATTGTGGATTCGATTCTCATTCGGAGGAAGGAATAAGAAAGAAAACTGCCTTAATTCTAGCTTCTTTATGAATATTCTGTTTCTTATATATACATATCTAAGTACTAAAATAGCCTACAACATTTCTATTTCAGATCATATTTTGCGTACAAAATCTATGGCCGTTGTAAAGGCTGGATACGTAGTTAATACTCGCAAAGGCCCTTTCTAGTATTAGCATCGATAAAATCGCGTAAGGGAGAGGTGGCATAAAAGAGCCAGTTTACTAAACGAAGCAAAAAAATATACTTTTAATTAAAGAAAATAAGTTTTTTTTCTCTCAAATTATTATTCATTTATTAAACTAGATAATTTCATACGAAATAAGCTTTAAATACAATAAAAAAGCAATAAAATATTCATTTAAAAAAAATGTGTCATTTGGCTCTTTCATAACATTTCGGTATTGAAAGAGCCACCAAAAGTTATGAAAGAGCCAGTCTTATATTAT
>JAATLQ010031532.1:0-11406 GCA_013421005.1 Heliconius erato x Heliconius himera
ACATATACTCTCGTAGTCACAATATTGAAATATGAATTGTAATGACAAGTTGTCTTGACAATATCTTAGAACGTAATGAACACGAGTGCCGTGTCGTTTGTGCTTATATTGGAAATACACCGGAAAAGACGCAGCACACTACCGCCACTTAATACAATCGATAATGGAAACAATATCAAATGACGTACTCGTAATTACAGTGACACCTATTACTACATTATAAGTAACTTATGCTAACATGATTTCTAACAGAATATGAAAAGCTCTTTTATAAAAAGCTTATAGCTCTTCTATAAAAAGCTTATATCAGAACTAGTCACAGATGAGAAAATGCTAGCAGAGCATATTAGAAAATGCGATTTGTTGAAAAATATTAATTTATTTTTTGTGACGAAAAAATAATTAAAAAAAATATTAATATTGAGCTCAGAAGCAAGAACTTTTTATTTTTCAGAAGATCTATGATATTTAGTCTGCAAAAAGATCACACCTTCAAAAACTTTAAGAAAGCCAGCAGATATTTTATTTAACTTGATATATTCGAATGAAAGGATTTTTTTTAAATATTGCATATTATTTTTCATATATTTAACTATGTTCTGCAATAATTTGCAAAAAAATTTAAAAGTTTTCGCTTCTCAGCCTGAAATTGATATTTTTTTTATGACAATCATCTTCTTAAACATATTGGAGAGTTCCCTCAAAGAGTCTAAGCACAATTTAAAATAAAAAAAAATGTACTTTGTCATATGAAGAGTTTTATTAAACATTTTTCAACATTTCATACATTCAACTATGCTCTGCTGGCAGTTTTTTCAGAGTTCTGCATTTGTAATTGGCTTTTTATAATAGAACTATTTATATTATGTTAGAAATCAAAGAGTTCTCGAGTCTCAGCACAATAAAAAAAATATCTAGTACTTTTCCATATGAAGAGTTTAAATAGACATTTTTCAATATTTCATACATTCAACTATGCTCTGCTGGCAGTTTTTTCAGAGTTCTGGTTTTGTCATTCACTTTTTATTATAGAAATATTCATATCATATTAGAAATCGAAGAGTTCCCGAGTCTGCGTACAATCAGAAAAAAAATATCTACTACTAAGTCATATGAAGAGTTTAAATAGACATGTTTCAATATTTCATACATTCAACTATGCTCTGCTGGAAGGTTTTTCAGAGTTCTGGCCTTTTTTCCAGCTTAATATCATAGAACTATTATTATTCTATTGTAAAATGATGAGTTCTCGCTTCTCAGCGCGATATTTTTATTTTTAAAAAATATTTTTACGTCTTAACAAATTAATTTGTTATTTTTTTACAAATCGAATTTTCAACTATGCTCTGCTGGCAGTTTTTTCAGAGTTCTGGTTTTGTCATTCACTTTTTATTATAGAACTATTCATATCACATTAGAAATCGAAGAGTTCCCGAGTCTGCGTTCAATCAGAAAAAAAATATCTAGTACTAAGTCATATGAAGAGTTCAAATAGACATTTTTCATTATTTCATACATTCAAGTATGCTCTGCTGCCAGTTTTTCCAGAGTTCTGGTCCTATTTCAAGATAAATATCATAGAAGGACTTGTATTCTATTATAAAATTAAGAGTTCGCGTCTATCTGAATTTTATTTATTTTTAAAATTACTTTACCTATCGAACTGTTTACGAAACGAACGTCCTTTCTTTTTGCTTAAAAATTTTTTTCTTTGTGAAATCAACAGAACTATTGTTAAAAATGATCAGGAACTATTTTTTTTATCCCTATGTGTGCAGAACTCGCACCGATTATTATTTGCAAAAAAATGATCTGCTACGGGAAGTTAGCAGATCATTTTTTTAAGTAAATTTTTCCAGGGTAAAAACGCCAGAACTATTTGTAAAATCTATCAGGAACTATAGAACTCAGCTGCATGCGAAGAGAACTCTAATTTATTTTTGATCTGCTGGAAAATGCTCTGCTAAGTTCACAGACACACACGCAATGCCTCCAGAATTCGGCAGAAAGTGGGGAAGGGAGTGTCTTAACACTAGGTTTCCTCTGCCTACCCTGCTGTGTGCGGGATACAGCGTGAAGCTGATAAAATTAAAAAAATAAAAAAAAAACACTACGTTCGCTCTGTCTACCCTGTTGCAAGAAAGTGTGAAATTGCCTTTACCTTTTGCTGAAGTAATTATAATATTTAAAAGCTTATCGAAACTGTAGCATAAATCAATTGGTGGTGAATCTTTTTAACAAAAAATTTGGAACATTTTTAATATTTCCAAGTCATTGTTGTAAATTGTAAAAATAAATATATAATTTTTTATATATTTTTTTTTAAATATTCTAATGTATAAAATTTGGAATTATAAGAGGACCAATCAAGTAACATATAAAATTTCACTCACAGAGCTCTCCAAAAACAAAGAAAACTCAATCTTTCAATCAAACTAAGGAGGAAAAGAAGAACCCGAAATCAACCAAAAAGGGGAAGAATACACAAGCAAATAACAAAAATAAACCTATAACCGATTCACAAGAAACCACAATATCCCAAAACACGCAAGAACCAAGTAAAACTACCGGAAATAAACGGAGTTTAACGCAAAAGAGTGAAAAATCACAAAAGTCGCCGAAGAAAAAGAAAATGTCGAATTTTATGAAAGATCGGGCGGGGCCTTTTAAGCCCTTGCCATGTTTATGGGATATGCGACTTTGTTTACGTATTATAGATTTATTATATGCGTTAGTACTTATTTTTTGATAACTCGAGACCGTGGTAGCGTTTGGCCTACCGTATAAAAATATAGTTATATTTCAGCTAAAATAAAAACAAACCTTTTCGTTGAGGCCAGTCGTGGCGCAGGGGCACAAAGTGTGACTAAAACCGGCTGATTACAGGTTCGATCCCCACTCTAGGAAGTGAAATATTTATTTACATTTATATTTTCATTTCTTCGCACTGCTATCGAGGCAAAGTGCGGTATTGAGTTCCGCCACTCAGGCGATTTTACAGTCATACTTTGTGCCTCTGCGCCACGAATGGCCTCTTAAAATATTGATTTTTGAAATAAAACTTAAAATATTTATTTTTGTTTTAAAATAGCGAAGAAGTTTCTTGGTCGTCTACGGAACAACGAAATTACATAAGAGGCAAATGTGATTTTCATTTATATTCAATAAGAAACATACAAAGTGTTTTGGGAGAGAAACTTGGGAAAAAAGTTGTGGCTACTCATGTACTTAAAATTTCTGAGTTACTGTACAATAGATGTGTGTGCAGGTAAGTGATTAAAAAGAAAAATAAAGGAAAAAAAAAGAATAATATTAATATAATAGATATAGACTAGATTGTATAATAGTAGAACATTTAATCACGACTAAATCCAATCCAGTGGGGAACGGAGTGTCTTAACACTAGGTTCCCTCTGCCTACCCTGCTGTGTGCGGGATACAGCGTGAAGCTAATTTAAATCCAATCCAATAACTAAAAAATAAAAAAAAATGAAAAAAACTATTATGATATTTTAATAATAACTGCCTCCAGAATTCGGCGGAAATTTGGGAACGGAAATGGGAACGGAGTGTCTTCACACTAAGTACCCAGATTCCGTCTGCTGACGTTGCATTGTTGGGATACTGCGTGAAAATAAAAAAAAGAAACAATAAAAAAAAATACACCTTTATTTTTACCAATTTATTGTAGTCTGATTTACAACAAGAAACTTTGCAAAAAAAAATTCGAAGTGTAACGTGATATACAGGTTGGAAGTGCTAGCACCACTTTAAATGAAATATAAAAGCCTAATACAGTTATTTTTTTTCTCAAAAATGAAAAAGTGATTCTTCAAACAAAATTAATAATAAAATGATTTTTGTTATATAAAACGCCATTTATCAAAAACGACGCACACACACAACATAACCCTATCAAAGAAAAACCGCTGCAAACGCCTTATTGCGAAATCGAGTCGTAGGTGTTGGCGGCAAAGTTCAAAGCTGCTTGCTTAACCTTTAGTAGTATTTTGTAGTAGTATGTGTTTACGTTATTGGTATCTATGTAACGTAACTAACGTAACTGCGTCACACGAAATACAGGTATGGATAAACATCGTGAAATGAAAAAACAATTCTACGTCTAAACTGTTGAGGTATCTTGATAAATTTTTTTTGGTATGGTTTTAAAATATTTTACCCTATATGCTTTTCCCGTAAAGGAGCGCTGACACTTCCTCCCTGTATAATATTTACTCACCATGTTCCCAACATTATGGCCTTATCAAAAAAGAGATAACGAGACAATACTTTAACACAAGTTTTTATACTTTAAATATTGTAAATATTTTTTGTTTTTTTTTTTAGATTTCAAGATATGTGCGAATTCGACGAGCGCACTACACTAGCGTGCCTCGAACTGTTTAAAACAACCGTCAGTTTATTGTTGTCGCCAAATTATTCTTTAAAAGTAGAAAATATTTTATCTGGCATAAGTAAGTAGTAGCAATCATTTTAACCAACGTGATTCCTCGTTTGAATTTGCTTCTTCTGTTATGAGACAAAGCGCGGCGTTGTGTTCCACTGTACTGGCAATGTTTACCAAAATTGGGCGGGGCGTTTCCTAATATTAGATTCCATCTATTTACCTCGGTATCTTAGGGGGTACAGTATAATACATACGTATTTAGAAAGTAATAGATGCTTTTTCTTTTAAAATAAAACTCTAAAAACTTTGCATAGTAGTAGTCCTTTGTCAAGGGTAGACTGATCCGTGAAATATATTCGGAACGTCAGTTTTCCAAAAATGTGTAATAAGAAATATATGATATTAATCCAGCTTGAGAATTAATTCAAAATTTATAAAAATTGCAAATATATTTATTTTCTTTTTTTTTCAATTTCATGCTATATCCATCACATAGTAGGGTACGCAGAAGGAACCTAGAAATCTAATGTTGAGACACTCCGTTCCCCATAATACGCTTACGTTCCTCATTTTCCATTTACAGAAGGCATTGCGTGTTTAGTACCGGAACTCAACGCCGCGCTTTTGTCTCGACCCCAGAGCGAAGAAATGAAAATATTAAATATTTCATTCAGAGAATCGAAGTCACAAAAATCAATTCATAAATAATATTATTAATAGATAATTATTTTTCAGCTGGTATCACGGATAGGCCAGAATCAGCTTCTCTATCAGATATACTAGAAAAACTTTACAATATCGTGACCTACTTAGAGACTGAAGCGACTGAAGAAGACTTGGATCTGTTAAGGAAGAAAATATTGACAATTGTTTTACAAATAGTTTCTATACTATTAGAGACCCCTGTGTTAGCGTGCAGCGCTTTAAATAAGGTTAGTGCGTAATTGTTATTTATGTTTATATTGAGAATAAACCGGTCAAGTGCGAGTCGGTCTCGCCCACTGAGGGTTCCGTATGAATTTCGTGATGGTAGTTCAACGGTAAATACAAATTATAAAAGTTAAGAAGGACTCACTTATAGCTAATTTTCATAATTGTACTATTGGTTTTGATTTTGCCAAATAAACTTTTATAAACGTAATTTTTATCTATGACGTAGGTACTTATAAACTTGATTTTTTTTGTTTTTCCTTTGTACTGTACTGTAAGTTCACAGTTTAGTCGATTTTCATAATTGGTAGGTTCACAGGAATTCTATAAGTTTTCACACAGCGGCACGTCGTCTGACTGTAAACGCGACGGTCATGGGTTCGGGCCCGCTCAGGGGAATGAATTATCTAAAATCCTCGCTCTGGTAACATGAAGCGCAGTGTTAATTTCCGCCAAACCTCTCAAAAATTGGAAGGAGCATGGAAATCGGAGTGTCTTAATACTATGACTTCTCTTCTTACTTTTCTATATTCAGGATATAACGTGAAGCTAATAAAAGTATATAATATAATCTTTATATATTTAACTTAACTTATAACATAACCAATTATCGTAGTGTATGGTAGTCTACATTATTTAACTATATAAAATTTGAATCTCAAACCATTGCTATAACAAGCTGGGTATATCTACTGTGTCACCATATTGGTTGTGAGTTGTTTATGTATTAAAATTAATGAGCCAATTACTATTAAGAATACAATAATGTATTAAAGGATAGTTAACCGAAAAACCATTTTTTATTCTTATTATGATTTCTTTATTTAAATCTCATATATTTATTTATGATGATTTATTTTAGTTCTTAGATGGATTGTATATAGTTTTCAATAGGGCAAAGTAAGACCAGGCGCTGCTTAAAATCTGAAACAATATAAAATAATTAAATAATATTATAGGCCAGTCGTGGCGCAGCGGCACGAAGTGTGACTGTAAAATCGATTGGTTGTGGCGAACCCACCATTCGAGGAGATGAAATATTTACTTAAATTTATATGTCCATTTCTTCGCTCTGGTGTCGAGGCTAAGTGCGGCGTTGATCTCTGCCGCTCAACAAGCAATGCCTCCAGAATTCGGCAGAAAGTGGGGAACGGAGTGTCTTAACACTAGGTTCCCTCTGCCTACCCTGCTGTGTGCGGGATACAGCGTGAAGCTGATTTTAAATATTATAATTTTTTGCCAACATATTTTTAAGATTCTATATAGTCGTTTACTCAAGGAATTGTAATTTATTAAAAGTTATAAGTTTTGTCATTATTTACTAGTTATTTTCAATAGAATTTCTCAAGCAAATTTGTACGTACACTCATAAAGGCCTTCAGATTAACGTCGGAAAATCCGAAAGCTGTCAACTTGCAAGGCTTTTGCGCTCTGAAATTGAAATTTCAGTATATTAGAAACTTCGTGTACATTTACTTACCGATTGTTGAAAAAAAAATATTCCTAATTTATATACAAACTTTTATAACTACGAGGCTTTGATTTTTTTTTATATAATTTTCCTATGTATGTCGTTCAACTTGTTTAATAATAATTAAAAAAATTATGATATGGTGGCGTGGCAGGCTCAATTTTTTTTATGATTTAATTATTTTAGTTCTGTAGGGTAAGCAAAAATACTACATTGTAGTCATAAAAAATATGTCTCCAATATAAGAGAAAGGCGAAGGCTTTTCTGCCTTTCAATTGTGCGATGATTAAAAAATGCAACGGTTGTGGATTCGATTCCCATTTACAACAATATACATATACACATATATACAATTGCGGATTTAGGCGGAACATAATTATATTAAGATCATTACTTATGACAGCTATTAATAGTGTTTTTGTCATCACTACTTTAAATAAAACCACAGTTTAAACTACTCTATAAAAACCTAATACAATTAAAACAAATGGATTTATTCAAAAGTGAATAAGTGATTTTTGAAACAAAATAATTTCTAAAGTTATCGTTGTAAAATAAAGCGCCATTTGTCAGTAATGACACTTATACACAAACCTATTAAAGCGATAACACCGCACATGCCTCATTCCGAAATCGAGACGTAGGTAATGGCGGCGATGTTGAAGGTAGAACGAGAAAAATCCCTTTCTTGTTCTAATATGTTTTTTATGAATGAATAGTGGCAGGTTGGCAACGCTTAGTAGTATTTTTGTAGTAGCATGTGTATATAATAAATTTGTAGAGAAATCATATTAGTGCATTGAAAATATTAAAAAAAATAACAGATTCCATTTCTAGCATTTTCGAACTTTTTGTCTGTTTTTCTGTTTAGATAATCAAATTTAAATAACTTTTATAAGTATTGATTGTATGATGAACCTTGTTTGTATGATGAGCAAACTCTTAGCTGCCTTAGTGTTGGTGTGATACCATTTGCTTTCATACACAGCGTCACGGACTTGTATGCTCTGGAAAATGGAAAAGATTAGGCAACAGCTTATAAATATTATATTATTATTGAAGTTTTTATATTATTATTGAAATTATATAGAAATTTTGAATTTTTTTTAACAATTATTGTATTATAATTTATAATGCTAACGTTAATACTTAATTATATAGCTCTATTTATAATTAGAAGATAATACTAAAATATGTTAGGCTTTCTAAAAAATTAAGTTAGTATATAATATTGTGGTTATTTTGATTTGCTTAATATAAAACAGCACTCACAGATTTCATTAACAAATCCCCGAAGAAACATAATAAATATATTTGCAGCAGGCTCGCAGTCAAAAATACGAGGAATACTATGGTAAATGCTATGTTTTGTATGGCCTGTGAAACGAAATAGAAATCATTTTAATGTAACATAAGAAAAATGTAATGTTTGATAGGAAAGATATTATAAAACAAAGTTATTACATTAAAGAATCTATTTTTTTTGTTCTTACATATTTTTTATAATTAAGTTAAAAATGTGTCGAAAAATTAAGAAAATATGCGGAAAATCCAAGATTCCAAAAAAAAATCCAAGATTATTTTTATTCCTTTTAATAAAATGGTTAATTAGACAGGTGGCGAGAGGGCCAAAGACCTCTCGAAGAATTGAAATATTTAATATTTTAATTCTTTTGTTCTGGTAACGAGGCAAAGCGTGCGGTGTTAAGTTACGCCACTCAACACGCAATGCCTCTAGTTTCTAGAATTTGGAAAGTCCGAAAAGGGCTGAACGGAAGTGTAATACTGAACTGAACTGAACGGGAATGGAGTGTTTTAACACTAAATACCCAGGTTAACTCTGTTTATCCTTCTATGTGAGGCTAAAAAACAAAATAAAATTAGACACAACCTGATCAGTGATCAGTTTATTTGCGATTGTCAAATAAATAAAATAATATAAAAATATTTATAATACATAACTATAACGTTGAATCCAGTTAGGCAGATCAATATAGAGCTGGAGACGAAATTGATCAGCGTTGACTTCGAATATATAAGCTCCAAGCAACTTGTCAAACTGATGTGAAAAAGAACAGTAAAATAAAGTTTTCAATTTAATTAATTTTAAATTATATTATAGTCTATCTTCTTTTGTTCCTCATATTTTTTATTTGTCGTATTTAGAACATTTTCAAAATCAAAATCAAATCATCTTCACGCTGTATTCCGCATATAACAGGGTAGGCAGAGGGAACCTAGTGTTAAGACATTCCAGTTCCGCCGAATTTTTCGAGCCATTGCTTGTTGAGTGGCGGAACTCGTCGCCAGGCTTTTCACCTTGGTGCCAGAATGAAGAAAAGAAAATATTCATGAATAATAAGTGAGTGGGGATTGAACCCACAACCGTCGGGTTGCAGTCACAACCTGCGCCACGACGGCCGGAAAAAAAATACCGCCCAGTATATAAACATTGCTTACTGCTAAATATGTTTAAAGTATTTTACCGTATTAGTTCTTGGTGCCATTTAACTAAATTTACAATTTTTTCTTGAAATATCGCCAAATCCGGCTCTGTTAGCATTTTATTAGATTTCACAATATTTTTAATATCACTCTGAAGGAATCGAAACTGGATACGAATATATGTACAGCAAATGTAGAGTAGGTAGTCCGCCGCACCAATATTTGCCATGACCACGAATACTGAAATAAACATCAAATAATTATCTTAAATAAATAAATAAAATAAATCAGCTTCACGCTGTATCCCGCACACAGCAGGGGGAACCTAGTACGACACTCCGTTCCCCACTTTCTGCCGAATTCTGGAGGCATTGCGTGTTGAGTGGCGGAACTCAGCGCCGCGCTTTGCCTCGACACCAGAGCAAAGAAGTGAAAATATAAATGTAAATCAATATTTCTTTTCCTCGAGTGGGGTCGAACTCACAACCAGTCGATTTTACAGTCTCACTTTGTGCTCCTGCGCCATGATTGGCCTCTCTTCTTAAATACGTATATATGAATCAATGTGAGCGTTGGAATCTGCAAAACATAGTAATAATAAAAAGAAAACAATATCAAATATTCAATTAACAGTATGTAAGTTAAAGAATGGGTATATTGAAATAATTTAGTAATATTATGTTTGATAAAGTTAATTATAGGATTCTATTTTATTTTTATAAGATATTTCTTTAATTTAGTCCTAAAAATAAAATAAAAATAAATCAGCTTCACGCTGTATCCCGCACACAACAAGGTATGTAGAGGCAACCTAGTGTTAAGATACTCCGTTCTCCACTTTCTGCCGAATTCTGGAGGAATTGCGTGTTCAGGGGCAGAATCGAACCCACAAACAGTCGGTTTTACAGTCACACATTGTGCCGCTGCGCCACGACTGGCTTCTATTTAATATAATATTTGTTAAAAATACCAATTTTTTATATATAGAAAAATGTAATAAAACTAGTAGATACGTACTCGACCAAAACTGATGTATATAAACGAAAGGCCAATATCTCATATCGTAAGGATCAAATGGATATTTAATAAGAAATGGCAAAATCAATTCCACTTTATACGTTTTCACATATTTAATAGCTATTACAATAAAAGGGCTTATCATAAATGTTAGTACTAGCATTACATTCAGTATATTCGAGGCTTTCAAAATCCTGTGCAAGAAGTTAGTTTCGCCTTTCTTTATATCACTGTCGTTTTTCGTTCTTTTCTTGTCTAGATTATGTAAATTATCTATTAAATCACATACTTGGTCTTCGTAGTGTATCAAAAATATAGCTTTCAAATTGCACAAACAGCTGAAAGTAACGCAAGGGGCGATGTAGGTGAGTTCAACAAAAGTTTTCCCCGTACGTACACCGTCTACGAAACAGTACATGGCACCCAGTAGATCACTGTTTAAACAAATAAAATTAAAAAGGTAAACGCAACGGATTTTGATTTTTTCTCCAGTTTTTATCTTTTTACTTTTATACGTAATGCCGCTAAATTTGAATATGGGTTTGATTTTTTCTAACGATTTTTCAAAGTTAGACATGGCGTGTGTTTGTTTATTTGTAGTGTTTTCACAATGAAATTTTATTTTTTTAAGTTTATAGTAGTAGAAAGGTTATATTTATAAGTTCAATATATGTAATCAATATGGCTGTACCTAGTTATTATCGTGAAAGAGAAATAATTTATGTTATTACACGCTTATTATTTTTTTCATTTAAACATAATTAAAATATTCATTAATATAATTATTAATAATAATATATGGAAAATATATAGAGGCCAGTCGTGGCGCAGAGGCACAAAGTTTGACTGTAAAACCGACTGGTTGTGAGTTCGATCCCCACTCGAGGAGATGAAATATCTCTATATATAATAAGACAGTAAAAATATTTTGTCTGTACATTTAGTAATTTTGACTGAAATGGATAGAGGGACACTTAAAAAGACTAATAGAAAGCAAAAAGATTTTTTTTGAATTTCTTGTCTGTCTGTCTGTCTGTCTGTCGACATATTGTTGTCCGCATTTTTCTCTGAAACTACTGAACCGATTTACTTGAAAATTTCACCAATTGCTTTGTTTTAACTCAGTTTAGGTTCT